>VYZT01024181.1:0-25791 GCA_013400735.1 Pomatostomus ruficeps | reverse complement strand
GCCAAAGAAGGAGAGACAGGCGGAGGGGCTTCCCAGATGGTTTATTCGGCACCGGGGTTGTGCCGGGAAAGCACCGGCACGGGGGTGTTACAGTGACATAAATACAGACACAAGGGGATGAGGGGAGGGTACAACATCCCATAGGGGAGCACTGCGGGGTTTGAATTTGGCGGGCTTTGTGTAGGATTCCACAATACAGAGCCCTCCATGGGGTGGAGAACCGATACCAATGTGGAGGGAGGGTACATAGCAGAGCCTGGCCATAAGACAGACCGAAACTGGCCAGAGCACACCACAACACTTTAGTTTCAGAGTGTGTGCTGGATTAGTTATAGGAATTTTCATTCTGAATGTTTGTCTCCAAAAGTAGAGACCCCAGGGTTACACAGTATAGCCAGTTTCTCTTTTTCAATTACTTTTTTTGACAAAATTCAGCTGCTGGTGGCAGTCCGCAGAGTTACTGTAAGAGTAGGCCTAAAGTATGTGATTTTAGTGATACAATATTGATCATGTGGTAGAAACAGAAATTGTAGGGCTTTTCCCTCTCTTGTCTCTAAGTATTGAGTGTTGTATTTTGTCGGTACTGCTTCCTGAGAAGGTGGGATTCTGTTATTGACTTGACAAGCTTTGAATTAAACCCTTAACTGTGACTATTGTTTGTGTCCCTTTGCATCGTGGTATAATTCCATGTATACGTTCTTAATGTGCTTGGCCTATAGCAGTGTTTATAGTGAATAAAAATCAAAATGATAACAGCAAAACAAGGATCTATTCCAAGGTCCATAGAAGTCCCAAGACCCAAGAGAGTCCCATTCAGCACAACTGCCCCACTGCATTATGCACCACCAAAACAAAAAAACCCTTGCTAAAATAATTTCCCTTTAAAAGTCCTTATTCTGTGACGCAATGTTTTGATTATGACAAAATCCTAGAAATGGCAGTTCCTTTAAGAATTTTATGACATAGTCTTTAAAATTCTGTAGGTTATTTGTTCTACATCTCTAAAGTTTATAAAATCATTACTAGTATCCCATTGTGGGGTCTAAACCTTGTGAAATTCTGTGAAATATTTTCATTTTTTGTGTTCTTGATACAAGATCCAAGTCATTTTTGCTGATATCTTCATGTTAAAACTTGTAGTCATAGATCATTGTTTTCTAATGACAAAAATAATTAGCAGTAAGACATATTAATTACTGTGTTATCAGGTAATGATGTCTTCATTAATGCATGGCTCTAATCTCTGAAATAACTTTGTCAGTAGCTGCCTGTGGAAGGAATGCGTAGAGAGGAGGGAGTGCTTTGATGTACCCACTGTCCAAATTCATTAACTGCATAAAACTCAATACTGTCTACTGGATAGTGAGGCTACGTCTCAGGTCTTTAAAAGCCTGACTTGAATTCCCTTGAATTTACAGTGGAAACTCTCAGTGGAAACTCTCAGTGATACTTGTTTTGGTTTGATATATGCATGTATTTATTGAATTAAAATGCCATATAGCTGATAAGTGAGAGTTCATTCTAGTATCTAAGGATTATGGAGACTAATGTGCTAAAAGAAAGCTTTCTTTGGATTTTGAATTGAATTTTGTATCAGTGCCTTTTTTTTTTTTCTGCTGTGGACTGAATCAGACTGTTATACCCTGGGCCCTAGAGACAAGAAGAAAGAAAGAAAGAAATTTGTTTATGGATTCCAATTGGTTTGGAACAGTTTCTTTTTTTTCTTTTAGTAAAATACACTCTTCCAGGATTATCATGGAGACTGGTATGAGAACTTGGAAGGATTCAGTGAAATGATTAATGCTGTCAATATAGCTGCAGCTTTGAGCAAGTTTATATTGTTTACAACCTTTGCAAATCCATTATGTGTTAATTTTGTAGTTGAAAGAGGGAAACAAAACAGAGAAATCCTTGTGTAATTAATTTTTCTATTATTTATTCAATAATTTTTATTTAGGACACTTATATGCTTAAGTTCCTTTCCATATTTAACTCCCAGCTCTTGGACATTCTCTTGCAAATTCTAATTGTACTTTAATTATTAAAATAAGAATGCATTTTTGTTTGCAGTTCCCTTTATATCAGATATTTACAAAGCTGGACCTACATGACAGAATTTCTAAAGCTTTTCTCTAGCTGCAAGTTCTTAAACTGAAAAGGCTTCCGTTTGAAATACCTTTACGATTGCAATGTTCAAAACTTGTATTGGCTCCTAATAAGTTTATACTTTTTCAGAATTTCATTGGAAGTGTAAAATTCTAAAGAAATTATTTGATGTGAAAACAACATTTTTTTTTCACTTCACGATGTTGTTTTTTTGGGTTTTTTCTGTTAACCTACAGCCTCTCTGCTTTACATGAGAAAATGGTTAGGTATCAAACTATTCTGTCCTTTCACCCTCTGTGCCTAAATGCTTTTCCTCCAAGCTCTGAAGAAAATTCAACCCGAAAGCCTAGCATCCAAGGCCAAAAAGTAGAAGCAGCTTGACAGGTAACAGATGTAGGTGTGAAGATTTGTTGTGTATTTTTTCCTAGTAGTAACATCTGTCTTGGCTAGTTTCTCCCTAGTTATGTGGAAAACCAGTGACCTGTCACTGTTTTTATTCATGGAAGTGAATACTACCACTTATTCCTGTCAATTCTAGACTGTTGTTTTATATTGTCAAGTGAAGCGTAACTCACTTTAAAAACTACTCTCTTACCTTTGATGTAAATCTGTTGTTGCTTCTACAAGATTGGAGTGTTCGAAGTCTATTCACCTGTGGATACATATAAAAATATTCATGGGTTTGCAAAAAATTATCACTAACTCTTGAAAATGTGCTAGTCTCCTGTTCAGAAATGCTGATTTATGGGTGGTTCTGAAAACGAAAAACAGTGTTTTAGTAGAGGTGATTATTGGTTTTGCCATCTGCCTCTAGTAGAACACTCAAGTTCCTGAAAGGTGGGGCAAGCATCTATTGCTTTTCTTTCACAGCAATATCATCATTTCAATACATCTCTAAAGACAAAGAAAAAAATGTGCTCTCTTTTTTTATCTCACCAATCCTGTGTCTACTGATGATAAAAAAATGGAATCCTATGATTTCTTTCCTGTCCCTTGTACAGGTGGTATTTCCAGAGGTAGACTTGGGGTCATTTCAGTTCTTTAAACTTTGAAGTTTCAGTTGTAGTTGACCAAGCAAACACAGGAAATGGATTTTTTTTTTTTTTGATAGCTAAAATAATTCACAGGGAACAAAATGAAGGCTGACAGCTACAGCAATGTTATACTGGACTGAGAGATTTTTTTGTCCTTGATTTGTTAACTTCCTTTCCTCTAAAAATTAGCGATACCTAAGCCACTGTGGAGATAGTGTGACCCATAGACATTCCATTTTAAGACAGATATTAAGTGAATCACACTGGTTGAGAGGTTGGAAAGACTGATGTCTCGAGACATTTTGGGATGCATAGGGGTGGGGGCATGGCCAGGGGCAGGTCCATCCTTGCCATGGTGAGACAGTGCTCTGCCCTGTACTCCCTCACTCCTAGAGCCAGTATCCCAGCATGGCAGTGGCTGCCAATCCCTGACACACCGAAGGCAATGCTCCACACCCGCCTCTGTGGGCAGTGACCCAGACCACTGTCTCTGTGAAAACTAACAACTTGGATAGATTTTTCTTCCCAGGATAGCGAATCTGAGGGAGATGGAGAAAGCATGGCTGGGGAAATCCCCTGATTCTGCCACGTTTTAGCCTTGTCAGTCAGAGGCTCTCTTCCACCCCTGTTATTTTAATATACATAAAGTTGTTTTAATCTTCAGCAAGTGCTGGAAAGTTCTGCCGTTCTGTTATGTTGGTTGGATAATTCAAATACGTTCTGCCTCTGTTCAGAACTCATTGGATTCCTGTCACTCCTCATCATTCCGTGATTTGTAGAACACTGGACCCTTCCTTCTGTAACCAGCCCTTTCCTTTCCCCTTAAAACTCAGTGTAACCGCCCCATGACATCTTTTCTCGTAGCCTGCATCCCCTGACAATAAACCCTGGGTGCTGCTGCAGGAAAGTCCGTTCCCGCTCCTTTGTTCCTGCATTAATATCAACGGCTCTGCTCATCTGCTGTGGAGTTGATAACTAGGTAAAAAGATAAAAAAACCCTGCACCTCTGCAGTTGTTTATCTGACCAAGCGCTTTTCTGTTGCTTCGCAGGCTCCAGGGCAGCCCTGCGGTCAAAGCGTTACCTCTGGAGCCCCTAACCCAGCTCCTGAGTGGCCAAATGACCCGAAGTCCCAACTGCGGGAAGGTCCCAGGAAGGCCAAGGTGTATTTAAGGTTGAATACAAGACAAGTGCATGTCTTGACACTATCTCCTCTTGGAATTTCTATCTGAACACTGCTGGAGTCAAGGAGTTGGTAATTATAAGTGTGCTTTTCTATACATTTTCTTTTTCCTTCTTCTAATTCCCTCTTCTAGGAATTTTTGAGTAACTTAAAATTGCTTAGAATTTGCTAAGTTGCACGAGCCAAGTTAATGTTTTGAGAAGTGTTTTATGTTGATTCAATGTTGCACTAAAACTTCACCAAAGTTCTTTGATTTTCCAAAGTTGCCAGTAAAGTATTTTTTGTTGTTTTGAGAGTATCTTGTTGGTATTTCTCCTGTGTGTCTAACAGAGTAGATGAACAACAGTAAGCTCTTTCAAAAACCTCATTGAGTAAGTGGTTTTTTGGAGGTCTGTACAACTGGAATTTAGAAATTCCAGTTTTACAACTCTCTTTATGGCCGGCAAGTAGTGTGAGGACAAAAAATACAACGACAAGTGTATTGTGGTGAAAGTGTTTAAGACAGGTTATAAGCCATGTCTATTCATGTGCTGTGGAGGGAATGAGAACAGACATAAAGACGAGAGGGGTTAAAGACGACACCCAGTCTGGCAGACTAATTATACCAGGTCTGTGTTTCAGTGAAGCACCTCTTGCACTTTCTGAGTTTCCGTAAAAAATATGGGTTTATGGGGTGATAGTAGCTTGTTTCTCGTTTGTTCACTCTCATAAAGTTAAAATTGTGTAGTTCCTCGAAATAACTGAAGCTGGAGGCTGGAGTTTAATATAATGCAAAACTCACTAAAGAAGATGTTTATTTGCATGTCGTCTTCTGAGAATCCTTTCATCAGTTTCATTATGTTCTAACTTATAAAAGAAATTTCTTTGTGGATTGTTGACTAATTCACAGTTGAGAGAGACTCCTTAAAATACCGTTTCCAGGATCATTAGATCATTTATGGACCGTAATTTCCTTCATTGGAATCGGTGGGAAAAATCATGCCATTCTACACAACATTATCAATCCATTGGAAAATGCTTTTGTAACATAAAATGACTACGGTGTAAAACAACAGAGACAATCTGCATTACATATTCAGCACATATATTGTCCTCTTTTTCCTGGAAATGGATAATTATTAATAAAAATAGAAAAGTGAATGAAGAAAAGAGATTTTTTTTAAAAATGAGGGGAATAACTCAGTGACTTAATAGCATAATGACATTGAGTGATTTGTCATCAATTCCTGATCTACACATAGATTTGTTTTTTACACCTTTATTTAGCATGTTTGACTGGCAAATAAAGAGAAATTCTGTTATTTTTGTCCTTTGAAAGCTTTTTACCTTTAGAAAGAAACAAAACACTCCATAAAATATCACTGTGTGTTGTGCAATATTTTTTTTTAAAATTTCTTCCATATGACGAAGATTGACCAAATGTTCCATAAAAAGATATTTTTCTTTTAGAAAGCTTGTCACTTGTTATTTTATTAATAATTTGCAGGGTCTTGGGCAACACCTTGCTTTACTGTTGCACATGAACTTTGTAGTTCTCTGAAGACAACTAAATTTATTTTGACAAGGTATTATTTGCCAAAAGTAGGCAAGTGCTCAATGATATGTACATCTTTCTCATGCTTTGCCATCTTAAATTTATTTGATCTAAAGTGGAGGCTTGTATATAAATTCCCTCATAAGCATCTTGCTGAATAATTTTGACTTTTGCAAGAGCTAAATCTGCTGGTTTCCACTGAGTTACTCTTGCTTCTTTCTAAAGGTATAAATCTTGCAGAGTAACAACTGAATACTACGTATTTTGTGTATACAGTGTGTTGAGGAAGTACTACTCCTCATAAAAACTTGTCAACAAACTTTGTAGAAATAAAAATGTTTGCACAGATGTTTTGGACATGGAAGCAGAAAGGGATAGAGTGTACTGAGCCTAAATTGCTACATGGAAAATGCTAAATTATTGTGGGAGACTAATCCACCATCCTGACAGGGATGAGGCAGCTCTGTATCCTCAGGTCCAAGCAAAAACAAGGCTGAGAATGTGTTGCACACACACAAACATATGTAGACACTATGTATATGCATGTAATGCTCTTCACCTATATTTTAAACTGTGTTCTCTGCTCTTAGACAGTGGTCCCCTCAGACCAAAAGGTGCTCCAGAGAGCTGTCTCCTGTTCATCTTGGGTTTCACACCTGGATTATGGGGCTGATGGCTCTCCTGGGACAGCTCTGGGGTGGGCTGCACTTCCTGGAGAGGATATCCACTGGATTCCTGACTGTGCTTGTTCTTCTGTGCATATCTGGGCTTGTGGAGATGGACCATGGATGGGCCTGGGAGGAGCCAGGACTGGGTATTTATTTTTAAGGTTGCCACATCTGCCATTGTCCCTCTGGGCTTCTCTGTCCATGTACAGATGAGTTTTTTATCACATGACATAACACTAAGAGATTCTGGAAACATTTTTTTGCCACAGTTCACCAATACTTGTCTAGAACATGCTTGACATAAGACTATCAATGACAAATAAACTAGGTAGTCTACTGCCAAATTATTTCCTGCCGCCACTATCGTGCTGATATGAACCTGCCAGTTGTTAAGCTAAAAGTTGGGCATTGGTGTCGGCAGTTTGTTAACTAACAGAATAAAGAGAGCTGACCTTCAACTTATCTACTGGAAAGCTTACTTTTCCATAAGGCGTATAATCCACAGGCTTTTGTTATCAGTGGAAATAATCCCATTGACCTATTGCACAAGTATTACGTGTATAACACTTGAAACTTTATTTTTCAAACTACCCCCTTGCTGGTGCTCGACTGGTTGTTACAATATGTGTTATAAACTTTTTGTTGGTTGTGGTTTTTGTTTGTTTTTTTTGTTTGTTTTTTCCTCTTCTAGGCTTGAGTGCGCTAACTTAATTCTACAGAGAATTTGTTACCATGCTCAATTAAGGCAGTGTAGTTGGTGGACCTGTGAGTGAGGGTTGCCTAGTTTCTTTGGTCAGCTTGCATTTATTATCTCATGTCGAACTACCCAATTCACCTTTGAATGCTCATGTTTCTTTTCCTTGGCCTACTTGCTTTCTTTATCTTCAAAGGTGCTTGGCAGTTTAGGCTGTTAGGAGTTTGTGTAGCAAGACAAAAAAAGTTTTTGGTATATGTGTTAAGGACTAGTTTAACATAAACAATAAAAATAAGAACTACACAAGTACCTTGCTACAAATGCCTTTATCTCTGAATATTGTTTATGTGCACTGTTATTGCATTTCTGTAGCCTTAGCATGCTTGTTGCCTGTACTGTTATAGATGTCTTTTTAAATNCTCTGAATATTGTTTATGTGCACTATTATTGCATTTCTGTAGTACTGTTATATATGTCTTTTTAAAATTATTTTTTATGGAAGTAAAGTGAGACAGGAAAGAGAGATTCTGTAAATGCATCTCCCTGTAATTTGATCACCAGGCTGTACCTTTTAAACAAGCTCACAACAGTAGTATAATTTCAGTTTTCCTCCCCTTTAAGCCAGAGAGTGCTAGCAACAATTGTCCTGCCATAAGTGTTAGGTCTGCTTAATGATTTAAACATGACTCAAAACTCTCTATCTAAACATTTCTGGTTGATATGAAAAACAAGAGAGATGATAATGTAAGTGGCTGTGCGTCTTCTATGCATGCATAGCACATAATTTTTCCATTGATCAGTTGAGCGCAGACTCCTCTACTTCTAATTTAAGGCACACAAATTAAAAGAAAGTGGCAAAAATTTTCCTTAAAAAGCTGTTTGGAGGCTCCATGACACTACATAGATGGTATGTTTCTCCCAACATAACATGAGTACCCAATGTAATCGCCACTCTGCCAAAGTGGCCGTAGGTATCCCTGAACCAGGCTAAATATTATTGTTTAGTTCCTATGGCTGAGCCAGTGTCTCTGCCAGGTTCATCCATTCCTGTCAATACGATGGACAAATGTCTGAGCAAACTTCCAGGGTAAGTTGATAATGTACAGAAAAAGGAAGTTTGTAGTATTAATCAGACTTAACAGTCATAAAATCAACAGTAGAAACATGACAATTTTGAGATGAGAAACTGTTGTAGCAGCAAATAAATACTTGCAGTTAATCCTTTAATGGACAACGTGACAGGAAAACTACATAAAGGCTTTGTCTGTGTACAGCCTCTGTGCTAACCAAATTCCACATCTTATGCTTTGTAGCGATACCACATGTACCACTCCAGTGCTCTTCATCTACAATGTAGGGAGTCACTGGAGAGTTATCTTTATTTCCAGCCTGACATTTAAATGTTGTTAGATATCTTTTCAAGCTTTTTCTGGTTTCCAAATGCTCAAAAGTATTTATTTCAGTATGTACGTGCAACTATATAGTTGTATTTGTTGATTCTGCTGACATTTTAGAAAGCAGTATCTACTTTTCTGGTTGGTTTTTTTTTTTTCTTACTGCTTTATACTAAAAAAGATTATTAATGCTTCATTAATCAACTGTTCAAAGTGTGATTACTCCTGAATAGCTCTCAAAAGCTGGCTTTTTACCACTTACTTTCATTAGTGCTTAATTAACAGAGGAGATGAAAACTAAAATCTTCAGCCCACTCAAGGATGAGATATTGCTTTTCAGAGAAGGGATTCAGAAAAGGTTCGTGTTTTGCAAAAGTATTGCAAAAATGTTGTAAATTTAGACCAACATTTCTGTACAGAGTAGAAGAAAGAAAAGTGATAATATTGGGCCATCACTTCAAGCTGTAATGTATAGCTATGCTGGATCCACAAACAACAGCAAATGCCTGAGAAAACATTAACAGATTTGGAAGCAAGGTTTACCCCATTAAAATATTCCCTCTGTGCCCAGTCTTCTCAGCTAATATAGCACTGCTCTACTTGGTGTGGTGTGGTTTGCCTAATACAATGATAGAAAAAAGGGTGAAAATACTTGTGGTGCAAAAGAAGCTTAAAAGTGAAGCAGTTTCCTGAGCATCTTGCTTTGTTGGTGCTGTTTGTTGGCAGGTAGCTCAAGAGAGCCCGGCTTTCCTTGACAAATGTAGTAGCCTCAAAAAACAGACACCATGTTATGGTTCCCCTTATTCATCTCTTTAATTATGACTCACTGTTTGACACCTCATCTGATTTTCTATAACAGAATTAAAGGAATTTATGTCAAAAACAAGTGCATAAGATGCATGTCCTATGAAGGAATTGGCTGTCACACTCTTAATGATTTAAAAAGAAATAGGATTTGATTTCCTACTTCAGGATTATTGATTATTTTAGAGCCTCATCCAGATTTAGTCAGTACCACTGACTTGTGCTTATCCAACTAAGTGACTGGACATCTTGGCCTTAGTTGCATAAAAAAAAGGAGATTATCTTAAAATTCCATGGTGACAAAAGATGTTATGGCTTGAAGTGACATTATGAAACAGTCTAACGTAGCAAAGAAAATTATAAGTACTGTGTTTCAAAACATTCCCAGACATTAGATATACATGTGTGTTTAGGACTGACTTTTGTGTTCTTGTTTCAGACATTCCGGTTAAAATATTCACTCAGGTTTCAAATACTTGAACCTTTGCTTGTGGGTAGAAATTAGGAAATATTCTTAAATGTGTTTTTAGCATATTTTATAAGAATGTGTTTTGAAGTTTTCTACTGTTCTGTGGGTGCATGCAACAGATAGGTTGCTTTCCCCTTCCTATACTGTTCTAAGGTTTACTGTAGCAAGTGCTCTACCAGGCTGGTGGTAGACAAAGGTTTCATTTGTCTTTTTCTACTTCCCATTATTTGATTATTCTTGCTTTAGATGCACATTTACAAGAGAATGTATGTGAGGTAAGGTATCAGACTATAATAAAATTTACAATAAACACGCCATAGCCTGACTGCAAATAACTCCATCACCTTTTAGAAGGAGCTGAATATAATGCTTTAATTTATCTTAATAACATCAGAACTGGTTAGGGCCTCAGATCACTGAATCTCTACATGTTTATCTTCTGTGAAACCTGTGATGATTAATTGTGAAAACACATTTAAAGATTTAGACTGAAATTTGGAAGAACTGATTCTTCAAAGGTAGCCTGGCCCATGCATTAGCTGCATTGACGGGTATGTGTGGCCTGCCCTGGTGTTCTGTTACATGGGCAGTTTTGATCGAAGAGACAAGAAATCCCCAGGCCAGGGTAATTTTTTGAGCGGTGATGACAGATTAGGAAAATGGGTTGACAGGAACTCCATGAGGTCCATCAAAGAGAAGTGTCAAGTCCTGCACTTGAGGAGGAGCAACCCTGGGCACCCAGCCGAAAAGCATTTTTGCAGATAACGCCCTGGGGGCATTAGTGGACACTGGGTGGAACATGAGCAGCAACGTGTCCTTGCTGCAAAGATGGCCGATGATGCTCTGGGCTGCCACTGGCAAAGCACTGGCAGCAGGTCAAAGAAGCTCATCCCTCCACTTTGTTCAGCACTGGTGAGTCCACACCTGGAGTGCTCTGTTCAGTTTTGGGTGCTTCAGTACGAGAGAGACTTGGATCTACTACAGGTACGGAGAAAGGCCACAAAGATGTGTGAGGAGATAGAGCAGCTCACATACAAGGAAAAGTTGAGAGAGCTGAGACTGTTCAGCCTGGAGAAGAGAAGGCTTAGGGGAATCATGTCAGCAGATATAAATACCTGAAAGGAGGATGCAAGGAAGACAGAGCAAGGTTCTTTTAAGTGGTGACTGGACCAGAGGCAACGGACGCAAACTGAAACACAGAATGTTCCATCTGAACATCAGAAAATACTTTTTCACTGGGAGGATGGTTGAGCACTGGCACAGATAGCTCAGGGCTGTTATGAAGTCTTCATCGTTGGACACATATTCCAAAGCTATCTGGACATAGTCTTGAGAAATTGGCTTTAGGTGACTGTGCTTGAGCAGGAGTTTGGAGCACATGACCTCCAGAGGTCCCTTCCAGATTCAACCCATTTGTGACTTTGTAAAAATTCTTGTAGAAGCCATTTGCTGTTTCTTCTTGAGACACTTGCTGCCTCGTCACAAATTCTTCAACCTGACTCATGGTACGATGGGTTAGATGCTCATTGTGACCTTCTGGTGTGATTTTTCTGTTCTGAAATTTTTCTGATTTAAAGCTGTATAGCTATTGGAAATGATTGACATGTATAAGGAACCATATGTCATGGTTACAAAAGAAACAAATGTTTTTAAAGTCACTGGAGGTCAGGTGACACAGCACACTTAGACCAGTCCTTTCTCCTCCTAAATGACTTGAGCATATTTTTCTCTTCTTAATTGATACTGGGAGGTTTTATGGGAAATTTAATCAGTCAGGCTTTGCCAGTTCTCAAAAACAACCCTATGGAACAATATTTATGTGATATTAAACCACTAGGAGTTACTGGAAAGGCTAGTTAAAGCAGAGTTATTTGCTAGTTTAAAGCTATATTACATTTTTATATTTCATCCATGTCTGAGTATTTAAATATATATATAGAGGAACATCAAAACAACAACTTATGTATATGTGTATATATTACATATATTTAACTTGGACAGTGTATCATGAACCAGAATTAATTTAATCTGTGGATTTTTTTTGTTGTTTTTACATTAAGGATGAAGTATGTTCACCCAACAGGATCACAGGTAATTAAGCAGGTACTGTTTGGCTTGTTTATCCTCAGTGCTAGAAATTGTTCCATATCAGCTAATACTTTAAAATGTAAAATTAATTTTTACATAGTTCAGCAGTATTAATGCTCTTACTACAGAATAGGAGTATTTACATTGCAAAAGATGACAAGGAGCTAATATAATTTACTGTGTTTAAAGTATGGCTTCAATCCTCAGGATTTTTTTTTGTTATTTTATAGGAAGGAAAGTTTTTGGTGACTTAGAGATGGAGCAATGGGAAGACCAATCTCTGCACTGTGAACAGGAGTAGAAATGGTGATGGATGGCCTGGCAAGATGCATTTGACTTCCCAGGGTAAATATGCCTATAACTGCCAAATAATTCCTTTCCTCATGCTATAGACATGTCATTCAGTAAACCATATATTCCCATCAAGCATTCTCATTTTGCAGCAGACTAAAAGCTTAGTGTTTGATGAAGAAAAGTGAACTTAAACATCTTTCTCATAACCAATATCAGAGTTGTAAAAATAATACAAATAAAAACATGACTGTAATACATTTTTATTTATGAGTAGCTTTTTAAAAGAAAAAACAAAAAAACCCCTATATTGCTACAAGGGATTGCTCAGGGGAGTGTTGGTGTATGTAAATGCCTATAAATCTGAAAAGCTTGTGAATTCTTTGCTGACCAGAAAAATGCAGTTTCTGATGGAAAATCTTATATGTTTTTGTATTAAGAATACAAAGATGAAGTGGAACAGAAGTCATGACTCACCTGAAATTATGGGATTTGTATCTTTTTCTATGAATACATGCTGATACCATGTTTTTTGGAAGCATCATAAGTACGGCAAGCACCGCATGTAGTAGTCATCCTTTTATTGAAGTAAAGCCTGTATGACTAATGTGGGCTAATGTGAAAGCGGAATTGGTATTGATATAATCACCCTGTCGTTTTTGATGTTTTAAAAATGGCACAGCAAGTGTTTCTCAAATATTCGCATTTGAAGTGAAGATATATACTGCAGAAAATACAGAAAAATCCCCCAGATTTTATTAATCACAAAGCCCCAGACAGTAGTCTTGAACTGGTTTCTTTATCTAGCTTGAGTCTTTTCTGTGGCAGCATTACGTGTCATGACTTTAGGTGAGAATTCACAAAATCGGTTAACTTAATGGAGAAGCTGTTATGCCCCACTTATTCCAGATCTTGATGTCTTTCTGCTGACTTTGTCACAGCAGTACTTTGTGACATTTACAGTAGACAGCTGTGCAGATCGGGTGTCTGCTAGAAGAAACTCTTGCATTTTTACCCTAAATCTGTGCCAGGACGTTAAAGAAAAATGTACACCAAAAATACTGATATATGATATTTTAGTGTCTTTTACACTGGTATATACATCAAGTCCTACAGCCTTGATCTCTGGCAACACCCCCACATTCTCTCCATTTGAAAATGTGGACTGACCGTGGCTGGCACCTGAGCTCCCATCCAGTAATGTGCTCACTCCCCCACAGCAGGATGGGAAAGCAGGAAAAACTTGTGGGCTGAGATAAAGGCAGTTTAATAAATTAAGGGGAACACCAAACAAACCAAATGATGCAAAGGCTGTCACTCATCACCTCCTACTGGCAGAGCGATGCCCAGTGCCCCTCTGAGCAGTGGCTACCTTGGAAAAACTGCCACCGGACATTTTTATGGCTGAGTATGATGCTCTGTGGTAGGTCTTTGGTCAATCTGAGTCAGTTCTCCTGTCTGTGGCCCCTCACAATCTCTTGCCAATGTTACTCCTCCCATATTGGTTCCACTTCAGCTGTGGTTTTGGGAGCCATCACTCTGGTGTGCCATGCAAAGGTGGGCAGTCCCTCTGCTCCAGGTCCTCTCCTCTCCAATGATGTTGGCATCAGAAGGCCTCAAAGTTCAGCAAATTGCAAGCCAGCTACTGGGACCCCTGTATTTATAGGGCCTGGAACAGAAGGCAGTGCAGTGGCTTATGGCATCAGGAGGCCACTGTGATGACCCTTTCCAGATCCCAAAAGGACTGGTTCCCTTGGTTTGTGTGCAGCGCCGTGACAGTGTGTACAGCCCGCACGCCACAAAGCCCGTGCATCGGGGACTGCCGCACCATCAGATTGCTGCAGGTGACAGGGCAGATGGTCACCCAAAAGGACTCTAGTGCGCCCTGGCTGGAAAGCTTCGGTGGCGACAGGCCTTTCTGCACAAGGAGAGAGCCCTCCACAACCATCATGGCTGTCAGGTCACCCGCAGTCTGACTTTCCTAGGTCTGTGCAGTTACGTGGCTTTTCATCCCATCTTCCATTGAAGCCCCCGCCTCTATTTTCTCCTGCCATCTGTCTCCACAGCCCTGGATTTGCTCTTGTTCCACTCTCTAGTTTTAAGGACAAACTTTCTCACCATTCTTTCAGGTTTCTCGCTTAACCAGTTCAGAAAACAAACTTTCTGGGTGTGTTGGAAGAACTGCAAACAGCTTCTGAACTAGAGCCTGCAAGCAGGTTCCTAGGGTGAAGCTCCTGCTCTTCCAGGACTTTGGGTACACAGAAGATGGAGAAAGATGAGAGAAACACCATTATTTTTCTATCAATAACAACTTGAGGAGGAGCAAGAACAAGGAATTAGAAAAGTGAGTAATGAGATCCGTTGCAAAAGGTGTAGGGACAATAATCATCAAAGGTTTATATTTGCTTTATTAGGAGATCTTTTCAGGATCAGGTTCAGCTCTTGAAGTAGTCAAGACTGTCCTCCCTGTTTGACAGTAGGTGTTTGGCAGCACTCTTTTTCAAGATTATAGTAGTATTTTTTTCTAGTTTAGTAGATAAGCTGTACCATTTCCATTCCTTTCTTCATTACTTTATGTTCAGTTTGGTGATACATATATATATATGTGAAAAAGGATGATAATAAAGCAAAAAGATAACTAACCCTTAATGCTCTGCTATTTTGGTACATATCCTGAGATACCTGTGAGACTTGGTGAACAAAAAGATGTTGAAGACAATGTCATCATGAATACCAAGGAAAACAAAAAGAAATAGATACTACTTCAAATGGCTTTTTAAATGTATAGCATACCTTACTCATATGCACATGTAATTCATATTCTTGGCTTACCTTTACTATACATGTATTCATTTTAAATTTTAAGCAGATGAAGTGGGTTCTCAGGGTTTTAGTTTTACTGTGTTCTATGTTGCCAAGAAACATTTCCCGTTTTGTGTTCTCTTACTTATCTAAAGAAATATGTATATTCTGGAATGTTTTGTTGGAATTTATGGTGAAGTGGGTTTGGCCTCAGAAGGCAAGTATTCAGCTCTTCATCAAATGGTTTCTGTGAGTTCTTACTTCCTATTTCTGGTTAGCATTCCCACCTTTAAGGAAAACAAACAAACAAACAAAAACCCTCATATGAAAACAGACCCTTTTAATTTAAAAATATTCAATAAACAGGAAAGAGGCATAGTTTTGCAGAAATGTAAATAGCACATTACTGAACTTCTTTAACTTGTTCAGATGCAACTTCAACATGAAGTTACAAATATGGACTAACATACACTTCTGAAAAATGCTTTCTTTATGTTAATCTTGATCTCCCAGTGGCTTTTTAAAGTCATAACCTTGTTCCAGACTTATTGAATGATGCTCAAGTAGTCTATCACAAAATAAAGCACGGAAGAGATGGAATGGCAAACCTTTTTCATCGTGATTTATAATATCGGTCATCTTATATTGCAAATTCATGAAGAAGCTGAAGGAAAATTCTCACTTCTTCTGCGTAGCTTGCAAAGCCTTTCCTAACATAATGAGGTAAAATCTGTGCACTTTCATTTAAATTTGTGTCTTTTTGTCCAGTGAATTTAGGGAGTTTTGCATAATTTAGATACCTCTTGTACTTTCCAATATCTTCAGTTTGCTGGGATGCTTCTTATATTGGATCCTTTAAAGCCTTCTATCTAGGAGTTATAAAACTATATTAAAACCCCCAAACCATATAAAATATTTATTCAATGCACTCATATCCATTTTTCCAAGGGTCCTTTATGATTACTTTTCCTTCCTCCTTTTTTAAAAGTAGTCACTGAAATGTCTGTTTTTTTCTGGAAGAACCAGCTTTTTTTTGGTATATTGTAGTAAGAGAAAACAAAAGTTTTGGCAAAATTTTGAGAGAAAATTTCTGGATTTTCTAGTAGGTCTGCTGTCCACTAACTTTATTAAGTGAGATATGTAGACAGCTCTTTGATAAAGAACCAATTTCCTTTGTCCCTGTGAGTTTGTTTTCCAAAATGCCCTTGTGTGACTTGTTTCTAAGTTTCTGTATGGCTTACTGTTTTGAAGTTTTTGGGTGTGAAGACTTCAAATTCAAATACTTCTAATCATAATGTGTAGACTAGAGAAGACTTTTCCTAGTCATGATGACATCATGAAGAGAAATTCTTGCATGAGTTTTAACAGCAAGTTCTTGGTGGGGGATAACTAGACCAAAGAAATACAATGGATAGAATCTCAGAGCAAGGAGCGAAAAGCAGTTGCCTTAATACAGCAATCATTACATATGTAGCAGTAAAGACTCTGGCAAAAACAAAAGAACATTATTTGACTTGTGCTTAATTCTAGCATGATTTGTTTGCATATGGTTTTTTTTTGTTTCAGAAGAATTCTGTTTCCACAAATAGTAGTTGTTATTTACTTTTTTGAGGAAGGGCTGCAATATTCCATTCACTTGTATTGATAAGCTCATGTTATTTTTCACGCTTGTCACCTGGCAGTCTTTGGTGTTCTTAATAAAGTTGGCAATGCAAAATCAATGTGCAGCATTGCTGGCTGTTAGAACTGTTTATTAAGGTGTGGAGGCTTTTTACCTTTCTTTGCGAGTCATGTCTCACTGCTCTTGGGTTTGTTTTTTATTTTGGCATCAAAAAGGGTCAGCAACTGGTTGTTTCCTCGATTAAAACTGCCAAAGAAGCCCCTTAAGGCTGTACACTGAAACACCTGTATTACTGCCACCTGTTCCACTGTTCCAGCAATGCCAGAACATATGGTTTCATAGAGTTGCATTTCTTTGGCATTTGTCAAGGCTGTGCCTTAATTTTTGCAACTGAGGCTTATCAACAGGAGCAGCCTCCTTACCCATGCCATTTTTTCACCTCATCGCTGGAAGGTTTGGGTCTTTGGTTTTTTTTAATTTTGTGAGTTCAAATTTTCTCTGCATGAACATGCAAAGTGAAGTGTGCCAGTTACAGCATGTCGCTCAAGTAGTAGAAGTCTCTTAAGTCAAGGAGGCTTTGACTTGCTTGTTTTTGACAACATAAAGATATCTGTATTTTTAAGGACAACATTCATTAAGGTTTTCTAAATCCTGACTGTGATGTCTGTGTTCTATATCTGTATCTGTTTGCAAATTAGAGAAGTCAGTATTTAACTAGAAGGTATAAAAACACTAGCATGTCTGTCTTTTGTTGGAATTGCTCTGCTTTTCTGAAGATAGAGGAACGTTTAATAGGCCATGTACTGGAACATTTCATCCCCTCACACTACATTTTGTACACTTTACCCCTCATTTTGTTGTGATTTCAGTGGATAATCCTAAATATGATCTCTTTCCTGTTCATTTTATTCTCTCTGAAGAGTGCTTTGCTTCAATGTGAGACCTCCTGTGACTCATTTCCACCAGATTACATCCTGTCACTTAAATAAAAAATGATTTCTCTTTAGTGAGACTTTAATAACATGGTCTGGTTCCAAACAGAACTTACTTGAAGAAAATATTTTTAGCTGTATTTTGCATGAGACTTGCAAACATATCCTCATTCACTTTCGCACAAAACAATTATAGCATCAGCTTAGCAGGCAATTAGCAGTAACTTGTATTTTGTTGTATATTTTTCCACTAGGGGAGTGTTGGTCGCTGAAAATTATGATATTCCTGTTGGTAAGAAATCTGACGCATGGGTAGTTTTGTCCTATATTTCCTTTCCTCCATAAAGCTTAATTTCAAGCAGATGTTCTATGCCTTCAGAGTGGTACTGTATAATTTTAAGCATGTGGTAGATGTTATGTGTGTTTTTTCGGGTACGATCAACACAGGTGTCGTAGGATGTGCTGCTCTCAGTATCTGTAGGCAGTATTTTACTGTTGGTGGTATTTAGCCTGTTCATGCAGAGTGAGCCAGCAGGCTTTGCGGGGTAAGAATAGAGCTATTAACACTGCTGTTGCTGCTGGTAGTTTTCTTAATCCACACTCTGGTTTCCACTGATTTTCCCACAAGCTCCTGAGAATGAAAGTTTTCAGCTTTGTTACAGTGCACTGGTTTTTTTGTGTCCCCAAATGTAGTGTGTTTTGAGCTTGGTTTTGTCTGAATCAAAATGGCTGCAAACTTCTTTGAGAAACAAAGGGAAACAATTGTCAACATCTATGTTTGGGTTCAGGAGGTAAACCAAAATGCGAATTTACTTTTTTTTGCTCTTAGTCATACATGTTTTCAAAATAGTAAGAAAAATATCTTACTATTTTCTTCCTTTCTTTTCGACAACCTATAATTTGAGATTTATATGCTCCTTTACTAACACCAGAAGATTTTCATCACAAAAGTGATAGCTTTAGTAGGAGGTACACTGTAAATTGGGAATTGACTTCTGTAAAAGGCCACAGAGCTCTGAATTTATACTTTCGGTGAAAATGTAAGAACTGTGTCCTGAGGGTTATATTGTCTTCATGCTCACACTATAAGTGTTCATTTGGCTTGAATTGAATATAGGATGAGTGATTGGGTAAAGTTTTTTCCTTCTTGGACTTCGGAAAAGATTGTGGGAAATATTCAATCTGCTGACATATCTTTGGAAAAGCTGAAATATTTTATCTAGAAAATGTCAAAAATGAAACATTTTGACTTTTCAGAGTGAAATACCTTATTTTGAAAATGTTGCTGTAGAATGTGGCAATATTTGCAAATTCCCTCTTTCATTAAGGCTAAGCTACTTTGCCCAATTTGACTTGCATATGTGATTAGTTTTTCTCTGAGACAGGGCATCTGATTAATTTTCTATTCTCTGATGTGTTCTTTGAGCTCTAAAGAAAAAGTCTGTTATGATTTTCTACTTCTTTTTTATTATATGACAAATATAATTTAATTTGCTCTCCCTTCTTTTCACAACTAAGGACTACTGGCAATTGCAGCCTATATTTATGCATATGTAATATGTGGAGGTAGTCTCCTATTTTGAACTGCTTTGAACAGATCATTTACATGTTAAAATGTTTCCTTACAAGTAATTAAATGTGGTTTTTTTTCTTAAAAATCAAAGCAAAGCAAAACAAAACCAACTTGCTTTACTTATATTGTGTTCTAGTCTATTTGTAGCTTCCCTTTTAACATGAAAAATTGAATCTGTTAAATAGAGCAAAGTATGATGAATATGATAATACTTGTTCTCTTTTTATTACAGGAAGAACAGCGGTGGCCCCTAAAGACCAATGACGCCAAGGAAAGAGGGAAAATTTTCTGCTAGAAAATATATATCTCTGATCAAAGAAGGTATAATACTTATATAACACTTATTCAGATGTACTTCCTCAGTGTCTGCACAGACAGGTGTCGAGTGCTAAATGGAGAAGGGAAAATTAAAATGTCTTCAGGATGTTGCATTGTGTATAGCAGTGGTAATTCTACCACAGCTCTCTCCACCAGTCCTCATAGGAGAGGTGTCCCATCCCTCTCATCCACTTGGTGTCCTTCCTCCGGACTTGCTCCAACAGGTCAGTGCCTTTCTTTTTGTCCCCAGAGGTGGGAACAGCACTCTAGGTGGGGTCTCAGGAGAGGAGAGGTGCAGAACCCTTCCCTTGCTGGCCGTGTTGCTTGGGATGGGGCCCAGGACACGTTTGGCTTTCTGGGCTGCCAGCGCACGCTGCCCTGGATTGTGCTGAACTCCTCGTCCACCTACACTCCGCAGTCCTTCTCCTCAGGGTTATTCCCAATCCATTCTTTGCCCAGCCTGCATTTGTACTTTGGACTGCCCCAACCCGGGTGCAGGACCTTACACTT
The DNA here is from genome assembly GCA_013400735.1 of Pomatostomus ruficeps. Taxonomy (NCBI): domain Eukaryota; kingdom Metazoa; phylum Chordata; class Aves; order Passeriformes; family Timaliidae; genus Pomatostomus; species Pomatostomus ruficeps. The sequence continues at coordinate 5,772 of VYZT01024181.1, read as the reverse complement.
GGCTTTGGTGGAGCTTCACATGAAACCCCCTTACAGGCCTGAGGTATTACACATTACAAATCAGTGTTACACACACATCTGTCTGCCTCCTCGCTAACTGCTTCATCATTATTGAAGAATGGTTTTGCTCCATAGATACAAATAATCTCTACTGAATACTCCACCTGTAGGAAAGGAGAGAGATTAACAGGACGTTCATTCTGTTTTTCTCTGTTGAGCTGTATTGTACAGCAGGATCAGTTCGTTTTGTCAAATTTCTGAAATTTTTATAGAATCTGAACACTTTCAAAAAAATATGTTTGACTACTTTAGCTTCTTAGTAACCTATATACAGGATGAGATAAGCTGAGTAAAAATATAACTTTGAAAGTGTTTTACTTTTAAACCAGGAAATAATGAAGTGATTGTAAATATTAATAGATTATTGGAAAAGTATGAGAAATTTTGGTTGTCTTTCTTTTCACTTTAAATTGGTAATTTAATTGCAAAGTTTGCTGTTCAGTACATCTTAGTTTAGAAGTAAGATTTGCCATTTAGTACTGTGTGCTTTGATTGTAAGACTATGGAACATTGTAGAAAAACACTTCCAAATTAAGTTGATAAACCTTTTTAACATACTGTACATGACAATACAAAAGACAGATTGTCAGAACCAGAATGGGAGAATTTGTGTCCAAATTTTATATTGCATATACTGTTTTTACTGCAATTAATATTCTAGAATGTATGCTTTATGCATTTTACTTGAAACAAAAATTTCACACTTTCATCTTACTTGTAAATGCAGCAAATTCTAAGCATTTGATGAGTGTGACATAGATCTCGTATATTTGCATTTTATTTGTGGTGTAAACATAAAGCAGTCACTAGTCAATTTTTTAATCATAATTAGTGAAGTCATGCTTGTCCTTTCATTTGCTTTTGAGGGAGATGGGGGTATAGAAATGAAGGGAATTTGATGTGATAGGCGTCTTTCATTGATTAGCTTGAAATAAAGATTGTTATTGTGGTATGGCAAAAGTAATTTCACTTGCAAGTACGGATTCAACATGTCTTTTAAGTATCATTTTTGTGCTTGCTCCTCGGGTAGAATGTAACCTCAGTTGCACTCTCAGTGCAGTTGAATAAGGTTATATGGTACAACTGACTTCAGAATTATCTACCTAATCCTGTGGAGGACATTTGGATTTCAGTAACCTTCAATTGTGTATTCAGAACACCAACTTGACCTAGACTCGAAAGCAAGATGTGTTCATGTTACTTGTATAGCTCTTCAGTAGTCAGTGCAAAATTAATTATTGCAAGGTTGAAACCATCATCATCATGCAGGCCACCTTTCATTTGAGAAAATATTTATTTCTCTTGCAGGATAATTGAAGATTTTTTCTCCATTTTTACGCTGGGTGTCACTCCTTATTTCTAACCTCAAACCTCTCTGCTGACAGAAATATCTTTTCCAGTTAAAAACGGCTCTAAGGTAAGGTAAGCAAGGAAGCAGACATCTTTAAAACATTAAGGCTTTTATATGAAATAATCATGGATGCTGCTGATTTTTTTCTTCTTTGTGAAAAGAAGGTCAGTGATATTTCTGTGTCAAGTACCGTAGTGGTCAGAAAGGCATGCTGTTGGAAAGAAGAATGACTTCCTCTTGACAGAGGTCCCAGTTGATGACAGGAAAGGTAAGAAATACCCTCCTAGCTCAGGGTGGTGGTCTGTCAGTCCTCATACTCCATCTCCAAAGGAGATGTGGATTAGGGAAGGCTTTGTGCACTTGTACATGTTCTCTGGCCCTTTGTCCTTGTACGTTTCTGGGATCTACAGCTTTATCAGACACGTGAGAGGGTGCATCCTTGCCCAGTCCTTTTAATACCTGCCAGGCAGAGTTCCTGAATTTGGCTAATCTGTCATTAAGCCTTCTGATACTGTCTGCCTTCAGAGCCTCCTGTGGCAGCAGAGTGTCTGCTTGCTGTCTGAAGAAACACTTTTATCTGCTTTGGGTGTTCTCTCTCCTATTGCTTTTATCAAGTGGCCGCCTCATCCTTGTGCTGCAGGATTTCCCGAATGGCAGTTTATGTAGCACTTTTGTGACTTTATAAACCGCAGTCCTGCTTTTCCTCATGCCGCTTCTGTTCAAAATGGGGGGTCTCAGGTTGTGGTGTTCTTTTTTTCAGTCCCTGAGCTCTGGGTGTGCAGCCAGCTTGGCCATCTGTACTCTGTGAATGTGGTGTATATAGGGGGAGTCCAGCCCTATGGTGCTGGACACGCTTGGGCTTACAGGGCGCTCCTGGGACTGAGTTTCAAATATGATTTCTGTGCTGCTGCCAAAGTCTGCCACCTCTTAGATCACTGAAACAATAATGTTATTTTCCACCTCTGTAGAGGTTTTCACATGAAAATCTGAAATGTTTATATACATATTAATGAGCTCCACTTCAAACGAGGGTTGCAGTAAGAAAGGAAAAGAAACGCAGAATGTTTCTAAGTAGAAACTCCTAAAATATACTGTACATTAAATGATACTTTGCACTGCCTCATTCTTTTTACATAAACTACTAAATCTGATTTTATTGCATTATAGGTTAAAATTGCTTCAATCAAGACATTGCTTGGGATGCTTTGGGATTTGAGGATTTTTTTAACTATGATTTTTTGATTATACTCTTAAAATCTGCAGAGAAAAAGTGATTAAAATGTTATGTTCTGCATATGTCCCCCAAGTACACAGAGTTTTTACCGCTTGTTAAAATAGGAAAGTGATGACATTATTATGAGAGAGCCTATATATAACCTCTATATAACCCATTTAATATAAAATGATACTCAGCAAATGGAATTTAGGTCAGAGAGCACACTGATTCCTGTATTCTAAGTATTTTTAGGATTTATGTTATGCATAGGATATTTCCCATGTTGTGGTTCTTGAGGTACAATAACTAAACCTTCCATCTGACCACCCAAATGCTTTGAGAATTTCTTGAAGCTTGACTGAATTCTTGTGTCAAATTCAGGATTTGTCCACATTTAAATGTAATCCTCAAATTTAGTTGAAGCTACACTTAAGAATATTTTTACTGTAAAATAATAATAGACTATCTATCCTAGAATTATTCTTATTATCCAACGTAATGACGTTGTAAAAGAGATTATATGAAAAAGAAACACATTCTCTGATGGCAGTGTTACAATGAACTAACCTGTGAGTTCAGTTTTTGAGAGAATAGGTTCCTCTAACGCCAGGAATCTTCACAACTAAGGATATGTACAGGTTTTTTTTTGTTTTATTTCTCTCTTAGCATGACAGAGCCAACAGAAATAGGTTGATAAAGGAGGGACACAAAGATACCAGTGTAATACTGCAATTCAAAATAAACCTGATAATAAAATTATTTTCTGCTCTTGAGAGACCCTAGCACACGACATTGCAGTGTTGTGATACCTTTTCTTGTGTACTATTTTGGAAGACATTCATATTCTCTGATTCTAGATATTCTGTAGTTCCAAGTCTTAAAGGGGCATTCACCCTTTCAAGTGTGCTCCTAAATTTCTGCTGACTAGCCCATTTTCAGCTGGCTCCGTGGACATGTGGAACCAAGCATGCATCTGCATTATGCAACTCTTCATGAGGCAGAAAGCAATGGTTATTTCAGGAAGAAATATCTGCTGCTTAGGGTGCATCTTTGATTTCGTGGTACTATGTCGCCTACAGATGCTGCAGGTTTCCCTCTCTCCCCTGTTTGATGACTGCTTACACACTGCAATTTTATTCATTGATCTTCTCCAAGTACAGCTTTGGTCTTGATAGCTTTTTTCTTTACCCACTTCTGGAAGAGTCTTTGTGCATGTGATTTCAGACTCTGGACTGCACTGAATACAAGTTACTTGTCTGCACTTTGGTTTATGAGGAAACGCTTGTTTGTTCCAAGAAGAATTTTCTGCTTAAATATAGGTATTGAAACGTTGACTCTCACAAATTTGCTGGAAACCATTTGGGCTTGCTGAAGAGGAGGCAGAAAGAAGTCAACTAAGTTTTAAAACCTATACTGCTTTTAAATTTCCCTACTGGCTCAGTGCATTAGTTGGTATGTCACATCATATTTTCTGAGCTTTTTTGTATTATGTCACACAATGTGACAGAGAATAATCTTTGTGACAAATCACAGAAGCCAGCGTGCCAGTAGGGAAATGGGAAACTGAGAGTTTCCTGAACAGTCCCATAAAAACACTCAATAGATTTATGTAAAAAGCAGCTTTTTAGAAATTTAGAATTTAGAAATTCTCTTGCTGGAAGAGTTTTCTTCAAACAGACTTAAGAATATTAATTAAAAACCATTAAGAAAAAAGATGAAAAAAATTGATGTGGGAAAGGCTCTGGATGATCAATGGGAAAAGCCTAGACTGGAATGGGGAAAAGGGAATCCAGCTCCAGTTTTCCCTTCTGCTTCCATGGCACAGTTGTCTGAGCTGTTCATTCTTTGCTCCTGCCCTGCAGTTTTACTGTCTTAAAGCTTCCCACTGGAAATTACACTGACTCCTGGGTACCTCAGGGGCAGCTTCTGTATGAGGAGAGCCAGGGAGCCTTTTGCCTGCTATGCTAAAATAAATATCTGATCCTTTCCCTGAAACAGAGGCAGTAGATCTCCTCTCCTATCCCTAAATACCTTTCTGTCTTTGCACTAAATAATAATGAAAAGTTTAGGCCTTCTTTCCTGGTAAAATGCTGATGGTTGTGTATTTGTACTCATTATTTGTATTCATTTATGGTTTGCAGTTTCTATTTCAAAGACTCACCTTTTGCCCCCTGAGTTTTCTATTTAGAAAGTGTCTCTATAACAGTGGGAAAAAGTGGTTTTGACAAAATGTCTTTGGTTCTTGGGTGGCACAGCCCTGCAGCTGTTATAAAAAGAGAAAGGTATTAGAGGTGACATTTCACATTTTGAAAAACCTTTGCTGTGCATTGTATCTAGTTTCTCTTTAGTTGTCCTCTTTGTTTGTTTTCTGTGTGTGGTGTGCACTTATAAACTAACCAAAGGAACACATATCTCTGCTCAGTCTGTGCAAACTTAGATACAGCATTCTCAATCAGATTACATGGGCAGCCACACATTTAGAACTTTTTGGGGAACCTTTGTCCTGAAATATAAAGTAGAACTTACAAGTAACTGGAATTGATGGGTATTTACATCTGTGATGGGCTTGTTTTAATATTTTCAGTGGTTCTTTCCAAACAATAGGAAACAAATTCAATACCGTTGGTGCTAAAATTATTGCATACAAATGTAAAACGTAGAACCAGTGATATACCATTGCTGTCATTGGTTTCGTGTAACTTTAAAATTGAAAGGAAGTTGAGTGATTGATAAAGCCCTCAGGCTGTTTAAAAAATAAGATCATGTTTCTCTGCCACAATTACTTCTAACAGTTTCTGTTTTCCATGTTCCCGCACGGATAAAGCAGTAGCATTGCTTAGGGGGCTTTATGAGCAATTTGAAAGTCATATGTGGGTGGCACATCCCCCCTTGTTTTCAATTATTGTTTAACATAAATGATATTATAGTAGCTCCATCTCTCAGGGCAGTGATTTACGTTCCCTAAAATAAAAATATTGCACTAATGTGGGATGCTATGGCACCAGTGACTGCTACTCCAGTCCTTGAAGTTATGAACCCCAGGTTAGCCAGCACTTCCCTCTCTTCTATTACAAAGCAATCACCTCTGGCAGAGGGGTCATCTCGGGTCAGTTGGAAGGGATATCTTAAACTCATGCAGATATAG
>VYZT01024178.1:28233-49940 GCA_013400735.1 Pomatostomus ruficeps | reverse complement strand
TACTTTTTTTTTTTTTTTTTGCCCCTCTGAAAGATTTGCTTCTACCATGCTGCTTGTAATGAATTTGGTGCTGACCTGAGACATCCTGATGCCTTGAGTGTTGCGGATGTGTGCTCCAAACATTTCCATGTTGGAACTTATTTGGAACTTCCAGTCTTTCTGGGCAACAATAATGTACAAGATCATGTGTGCAAGATTTATTTCTTATGCTTCCAGCTTGTGCAGTCTGGTAAAGACTTCAGGGAGGCCTGACAGCTCATGTTCTCTTTAAGTCTTTTTTTTTGTGGATTTTTTTACTGTGGAGGCCTAGGACCTGGGAGGAATGGTTTTGTGCTGAAAAGATGGAACTAATGATATGCCATGTCTGCAGAAGGACTCATCTGAGCAGTCACTGTGTTGGTGTCCATTGGTTGTTAGGCTGTGAGCAGCTCCAGCTTGCACTGATAGAAAGTACAGTGGGTGTTTCCATAGCAAGAATTATCCCTGTGGTTGGGATCCTGAAGTGTGCATTTGAACAAATGCTTGTTTTAGAAAAGGGATGTGGAGAAGACAAGGGATTACTTACAGAAGTCTCTCAAATGTTGCCTGGTGTGATGATATTTTAATTTTGCCTTGTGATAGGTGGTGCCTGCTTTAGTGGTGTGTTTATAGCTGTGTGTCCAATTCCTTTAGGAAGTGACTGTGCAAGGTGAGCCAGGGAGCACTGGACTGTCCCTGCTTTGGGGGATTTACTGAATTTGTTCAAGCTGAAGAAGGCAGAATTGGTATGAGCAGAGCTGGGAGTCTAGCTCTTGTAGAGAGGCTGGGAGACTGTAAAGCAGAGCAGGAGCAGCCAGCCAGGCTTTGAATTATTTGCTGCAGTCCAGAAAGTTATTTACTGGATGTAATCAAAGCTTTGGAGTGGAAATAAAAGCTGGTCTGCAAGGACAGGGTGGACTGAGAGGGACTGCTCAGTGACTGTCTGCAAGATACTTACTTGGATTTTTTTTTACTCAGAGGAGTTCACGACTGTGGTTCGTTTTTAAATAAAAATTAGTCTTTGTATTGAACATCTTTCAGTCCTCTTTGAGAGGCTCACAGTACAAATGGGGTCTTGGCTGTTTGACCTGAAAGCTCTGGTTGCTTCAGGGAGTGTCTGTAGCCCTCAGAAAATAGGCTGTGTGGTTAAGGTCCTTGCAGATACTTCTGATCTCCTAGTTAGAGTGGTAAAGAATGGCTGGAAAAAGCATACAGGGAGAACACAAATTGAATGAAATGTTCTTTCCTTAGCATCACTGAACCGAGACAGAGCCTGAATTAGTATTGGTATTAGATCTGTATCCCTTTAAACAGATTTTGCTTCTGTGTCTGTTGTAGATGAAGGACACCTGTATGTCTGGGGCAGCAACAAACACGGGCAGCTGGTGAGCAGAGACATCTTTCTTGCTGAGCCCAAGAAGGTTAACACTCAGTGTTTCTCACATGAAAAGATTGCAGCAGTTTGGAGTGGCTGGACCCATCTGGTGGCACAGACAGGTAGGATATCTAAAAAGCAGGAACATGTGGCACCCAAACAATAAACTGTCTTTGTTGCAGGCAAGCAGTGTTCTTTCTCACTAATAGTGTCTGAAAACACAGTGTTGCACTTCCACCCAAGTTTAGTTGTCTCATGAAAAATTATGAGGACAGGCATCCTTTGGCTGTTCTTTTAGCAGTATTTTAAAGGCAGAAGAAAATCAATAAACTAAAATAAGCTGGCTTATTTGTGTGTTCATGGTCAAACCCAGAAGATATTTGGAAAAGACAGGTAAAAAGAGGCATCATTACACTTGGAAGAGCATCCCCTGAAGATGAAAACGAAAGCAGATTTAATGTTAAAGCTGTACTTCCCTGGGAGCCTTTTGCAGCGAGGACAGTGTGAAAGCTGCCACGTGTGGAGGGCTGTAGAGCGAGATTCTTACCTAGGTAGAGATGAGAGGAAGGTTATGTAACAGTGATATTCATGTGCAACGGGACTGATGTAGCTCATCCAAGTGTGAAACGCAAGGGCAGGAGGGAAAGGTAGATGAGATGGAAAGGCAAGGGCAGGCATCTGACGCTCTTTTGTGCTGTTTCTGTGTGACCAGGCTGTGCGATTTGCTTCTCCTCTGGCACAGTGTGTGGTGCCGTAGTTAAGGCTAACGAGAGAGTGGAATTCTTCCACAGAGGAAGAAAAGGAACAGCCAGAGCTGTGAGGTGTGACTGGAAAAACAAATTGGTTGTTTTCTCTTTCGTAGCATTCATTGTTTGACATCAAAGTATGTGAGAGAAATGTTGTGTAAAAAACCTGCATCAGATGCTCTTTTAGCTATTTATAAGAAATGTCTGAACTCTGATTTTTAGAGGAAAATTTCAAAGCTGCAATCAATGCTAAGAGCTGCTTGGAAACGTTTCAGGTGGAGTAAAAGAATTTATCTCAGAATGTGTAGTTCTTGAATGAATTGCTTAATGTCATCCTCGCTGGAACAGAAATGGTAGAAAGAAGCCATTAGTCAGGATAACCTAATTTTTAAAGAGTGAGTCTTGTCAACTTGGTTTGCTTTCCTTCACTATTTCTTAATAGAGCATACCCACTAAATAAAACTTCCCCAGAGTTTCAGTAACTTCAGTGTTTCACTTACTTGAGACTTATCTGTGGCCATTACAGACATGGAGTATTTCAGTAGGTGTTTTTATACAACGACAACAAAAAGTGTGCCAAGTGACTAGCAGGGCTGTTTTGTTTGTGAATGTTTGAAAAGAATATAAATAAAAATAGGCTGACTTTCTGCATCTGCATTAGAAAACTGGCCAAGTGATGCAGTGGCACAAGTTACTGCTGAAACTATATTTTATGTATTTAGAATTTTAAATCTCTTTGAAGAGCAACGAACCTGAACCTAAATCATGCGGAATAAGATTTTGAATGGCCTTTGGCAGCCTCCAGACACCCATCAGGATCCCACGGGAGTTTCAAGGGTTGTTCAGCTACTAGATACAGTGTGAGCTGAAGCACTTAACTCTTTCTGGAAAATCATTCGCTGCATTAAACTTGCAGCTGAATAACAGAAAAATGCAGCCCACCTGAGAACTTTCCCCTGCATGCAGTTCTTCCCACCAGTATTTCTACCTCCTTCTAGCTTCAGTTTCCTGGTGCTGAAGTCATAAACCAGTGATCCCCAAATGTTATGGATCATTAAAATTTTTTTTGAGCATGCAGCCCCCAATATATTTATAGTTATTTATTTATAAATTATAGACATATAATGCTGTAATATGCAAGCTATAAAATATGTACAATAGAAATTTTACACAAGATGAGATGAAGAGAAACACTTCTTAAAATATTACTTTATTATCTTAAATAATTAAAGCCATTAATAATTTATTAATAAATTAAAATATTTATATATAATTTTCATCCTGCCCTCCAGTGGATTGTCTTGTGAATACCTAGGGCTTCATGCACTTCACTTTAGGGATACTGATATAAACATTCCCTGCTTGCTTTACTCTGGGGAGTTCCACAATTAGTAGAAAGGAAGCAAAATAGAGTGATTTTTGGACACAGGGAAATAGAAGGAAGGGATATTGTGGTATGATGCTTCTCTGTTCATTGTGGAAGATAGGAACATACTTTGGAAAGACATTGCACTGTACAGGGATTTTGCTGTATGAGAGAATGAGTAAGTTTTTTCTAATAAATAATCTCACTACGATGCAAAATTTAATAGTTTAAAGTTTGTTACTGTATTTGAGTTCTCATGTAGTGTTTTCCACAGAAGGTAGTTGAATTTTAAGAGACTGTAACAAATACTTAGAGTTCTGTTTGAATTTTTTTTCCAGAATGTTAATCCTGGTCAGAGTAGTAATAATAAAAAACTTGTTATTGCAGCTGTCTTGACAGTAACTGAAAATTTTTCTCATTGGAAAGACATAGGAAGGGCCTGGGTGGATAAACACGGGACACACAATGCATAAATTCACAAATTCCGCCATTTCAAAATGACATTTTGATCTTCATCTGCCAGGTGAGCAGTGCTTGGCTGCAGAACTAATGGAAGACTGAAAATAAATGAGAGTGTGATGATGTTAAAAGCAACCATCTGGAGGAATAATTGGCAGTTTCATGGTTGCAGTGGTTTGACAATTTTAAAGTGAGTCCAAGCAAGTTATCAATTTTGTTATCAGAAAAAAAATGAACACCGCATAAATATTTTTGTCTTCTGTCTTTCCCTCTTATGTAAGCTGGCCTGTTTTAAGACTTGCTTTGTTTTTCCTTTATGCTGCTGGCAAAATTTTGTACTGTAACATAAAACAAAGTGCACAACTTTTTTCATTTCTTCCCCATTCTCTCTTTAAAAGGGATTTTAATTGCACCTGAAATTACTTTTAATACCTTCATCTCTTTTATATCCCACATTCTCCTCATTCAGCAGAGGTTTCGTGTCATTTCTTTTTAGAGTTTGATCAACTCTCTTTTCATTTGCTGTTGTTTTTATCATAAAGCAGTTTGGATTCAAGACATTAATTCCTGAGAAATTAATTGCTTGACTTAAAGGTCTTAAGAAATGTTTTCACTAGATTTTGTGTTTTCAATCCTTACCTTTAACTGATCCTCATCAGCTCCATCTCCTTATTATTTTTATTATAGAGGTATCTTTTGGGGCTATTCCCACTATACATACTCTTACTATAAAATAACTCACAGAACCCTTCAAGACAGACAAGTACTTTCTTTCCTTGCCTTGATTACTGTTTCCTGCAGAGGAGAGAAGCACAATTGGACTTTATAGCATCACTGGAACTCTTTCAAAGTAAGGTATATTACTCTGATAGTAGAGGCAGTCCTGGTTGATGATGGTTGGTCCAAAAAGATGAAGGCTGAGAATCCCTGGTTACTCTTTGATCAGGTCTCTGATGGTAAGATACGAACTTGCTGGTGTCTGGCTTAGTTACTATTTTCTGTGTGAATGCTTGTGTCAAGTGACTATGAGGAATGCTTTCCATGATAACAGAGCAGTGCTGTTACTGCTCAATCATGTGAAGGACAGACCAGGTGCATTCTTGTGGCCTTGGACTCCAAGTACAGGTGCTCTTCTCTTCAGACAACCACTCTGTGAAAGGTTTGCATCCTCTCCAGCACTCTGCTTGATGGCACAAGGAGCACCACTGCAGTACAGGTGACATTATTTTTGAGTAATAATGAGCAGCTGTCTTGCATTGCTCTGCTTGACAATGTCAGCTTTAATTTGTGGTCCCTCTCAAGTGAATGCAAATGCTTTGAGGGTAACTGCTGAAAGAGAGGTTATTGCTTAGGTCATTTAAATGAGAGCTAAGCTGTGGTCTGTAACATTGAAGATGTAAATTAGTCTACTTTGGGGAATGATAGAACCAGTCTGACTTGAAGGCAAACCTAAATATAGCGAGAGAGGTATTCTAAAGACTTAGAGGTGAATCATCAACTTCCATTCAAAACAAGATATTTTCTTGTTAACTGGGATGCCTAATAAATAAGCTTCCTTAATCTGGCCTGGTTTATTATCTGTGTATTCTCCAGAATACATTCACTAATCTATTTGTCACATAGTGTCACATGAAATTATGCTTTGTTTGAGCTCAGATAAAGAATTCCGAGCTCTTTCACTCAGAAAGTTACTTCAAAAATGCTGTTAAAATCATGTTTCTGCTGCCTGTGCAAAACTGCCTACAGCTAAAAAGTCTTGGAAGAACAAAATGCTGTGACATGGTCTGAATAATATTCTGAATCCTCATTCCAAGTGTGCATCTGAATTTGTGCATCTTTGAATGTCCCTTGATGTCATGTCATTTAGGCCACATAAAACCACTCTGAGGAGGTCTGACATGGTGGTGACCTACATGGTAAAATAGAAACCGTGTCCTGTTTTTTTCTGAAGCAGATGACAGTGTGTCCCTCCAAACACCGAGAGCAGAATGAGAGAATATTTCTAATGATCTTGTTTAAGTCATTAACCTTTAGTATTTCAGTCTTTCACTGAGGCTGTAGTTGCCCTTCTAGGTGCCTTTTCTGATGGCAGTCACAAGGTAAAGCTGTTGGGCTTTGCTGGCAAGTTGTGCAGCTGCAGGGAGGTGAAGGGGAAGGACGTTCCTGGCACCCGAGCAGCACAGCCTCAGCCCACTAGAGGTCCTTTCCAGTTTGCTCTTGAATACAGGCTCTGCAGCCTTCCTCTGGAAAGCAAACTTTCTCTACCCTGAATTTTTCAGCAGCTCCCTAGGACAGCAAATACTAATTTGTGTATACGTGTATATATGTATCACGTATATATTTTTGTTTTAATGCTTGTGTCTTTTTAGATACAGTAGCCGGGAGTTTGAAACTGGAGCCCTACGCGAGGTAGCTGTATTTCATGTGAAAGGATGCTGGGTTTTGGGAATACAGGTGAAATACTAGAAAATAGCTTAGTCAAAACTTGCTAATCGATAGGTACTGCTGAACCTCTTTGAAGCAGGACCTGAATTCAAGAAATGAGTATTCAAAAAAGAAAAGCCTTTGTCCATATCCCTCAGGGGTAAATTTTGAAGTTTCAGGGCTTATCTTGAAGATCCTGCATTTGATTATAAAGGGTAGAGCATGGCAAGGGGAGAGAAAGAAATGCACAAGCTGGGGGACCAAAATTCAGAAATGGACACTGGGAGCTGTGGGAAATTCAGTGTGCTGTAACAGGGTGAAAGATCCTAGATGCATGTGGGAATTGCCTTGTTTTCTATATTGTCTTCAGAGCTGCCGCCTTGTTCCATCACATATTCATCTCATTAGTTTTTCAGCTTTCAAAATAATTATTTTTAATTTGTGTTCTAGATAGCTGTAAATACCTAGAGGATCTTGGTATTTTCTTTGGCTTCATGGGCTGACATCATTGCTTGGCTTTATTTTAAAACTTAAAAAGTTAAGAGTGTGTGTGTGTCTGTGTATTTGCTTTGTAATTCTACGCTCCTATTTGTGCTGTTCCCTGCTAGGAGTTACTTCTACATGACTTTGGTAAAAGTCTTAAAGAATTTCATTCAGTGGTTTGGTAGGAGGTGGTTGGGTCCAATGGGAGCTGAAGGTATGTTCTGAAAGGTTATTATCAAGTGTTGAGAGTTGTTCATATGCAAAGATTTGTCAGAGAATCTCGCTATCATCATCTTTTGAGTAATTGAGTATTTTCTTCACTCACCATCCCTCTTTTGCCTCTCCCTGTTGCTAGGATCTTCCAGTGGTACAGTAAATAGCTGTGCATGCCATCTTATATCATTTCTGTGTGAAAAAGAGAGGTGTCAGGAAGATGCTAAACCGTCACTAAGTTTGATTGAAGGTACTCATTGTAAAACAGAACTATCAGTGATTGGCATTAGGGACAAAGAAACTTACCTCAATATTTGGAATTCCCTTTGTGAGCTATGACGTTATATTGGGAAATGGAGATTCAGATGGCCTGGGAAGACTAGGATTTAAATGGATTTTTGTTAAATTTAGCTCATGAGTAAAAATGAGCTAAACAGAAGGAAAACAACTATCAAAAATTTTCCAGGTCTGTTGTGCTCCTCTTACATGTGGGGCAGCCCACAGAGTGCCATTCTCACAGCAGAAGGGGAGGATAAGGTTCATGAGGCTGGTCTGTCCTGGATCTTCTGGCTATGTTCTGGCTATGGCTTCCTTTCATGGAAGGGCCTGTTCCTTCCTGGGAACAGACTGTCCAGGGAAGTGGTGGAATCACCATCCCTGGAAGTATTCAAAAACCTGTGGATATGGCACTTGAGAACATGTTTTAGTGAACATGGCTTTGGTTGACAGACCTGATGATCTTAGAATTCTTTTCCAGCCTTAATGATTCTGTGATTCACGCTTGCTTAGTCCTGTCCAGATGTATTTTACTAAGTACTCTGATTGGAGGAGTTTGGAAAATGACTCACTCATCATTCAACATTTTCTGGGGCTTTAGGCCACATGTGTGGAAAGAGGGATTATTATATTGAATTTCTCTCCCCATTTTTTTTTTTTTTTTTTTTGTGTGTCATATTCTTGCTTTTACTAGTGGGAGCAGTGATTGTTGTGGACTTAAATAATGTGACTGTCCTAACTTGACAGAACTTTCATCTTTAGAAAGCTTATAAAAAAATGAACCTTTAAAATGTGGATCTGGTATAGATTTTGTTCAAGTCATTAGTGGGTGAGATAAGGGATTAATTACTTTCTCTAATCTTTCTCTTTTTTTTCATTCTTTGGTTTCTGTGGTTGGATTGCTGCAGTTTATGGCTAGCCATATATGTAGCAAATGTAATAAACAAGGTCAGATACATTAACAAGTATGTGCTTGTGTGGAGGAAATCTGCAAATGTGATGTTTGTTCCTTTTTCAGTATCCTCCAGCACCGCAGCAGCTGTGCAAGAGGAGCTGTAGTTTTGTGGGCTGAGAAGGGCAGCTTGTTGGCTCTGAGCTATTCCTTGGGTGTTTAGTTTTTCCTTTTCTTTTTCTTGTAAAGCAAATTAAACTCTTGCAATGGTAATGATGATAATTCCAGTGAAAACACCTCCACTCTCACAACTATGGTGAAACCAGGGTACAAACCTGATACAAATTCCCTTGAAAGAAGAATAGCTTGACCATAAGTGTCCTTGTCTTTCTAGTTCTGACTACTTGCAGCTGGAACTGCTGGCACTATCTAAGCCACTTGCTCTTCTGTTTGACTGTTTCTGCTTTGTTTTATGTCAAAGCCTTTCTCCTGAATCATACTGAAATCATTCACATTGTTCTTGGGTCTCTGTCAATTCACCTGTTCAAAGCTAAAAAGGAGCAAAGGTAAAGGCAAGAGAAAATTCACTGCTCTCTTAACTTCTGTCATAAGCTGCCTCCAAGTTCCATATTCATCGGTATTAGTAGAGAAAGATCCAAATGTGGAACTCACAAGACCACTATTGTTTGGTTGCTGCTATGACAGACTGGGCCATACTCTCAATAACTCACCTCCTTTTTGCCTCTAGCTTTTAATTCAGCTTCTGGACTCCAATATGCTGTGAGCCCCAGCAGCTATCCACAATGATGTTTCCTTTTCAGGCCTGTTACCCAGCAAAAAGAGCATGGACTGGAAGACTGGGTTAGGGGGTTCTTCCCTACACTCTCTTCCAGCTGGGAGATCTGAGTGGGGGGCAAAAAAAATTACAATTTCATTTTGGGTGTTATTGTGTCATATGACACAGTTTGCATGTAGTAAAAGGATGATGGGATTAATTGAAATTTTGACAACTCAAAGCTCTTAGTGTAGAGAATTGTGGAGCACACAAGAAACAGTTAGAATGAATAACTGCAGAAATTCTGGTGTGCACGAAGTGGATATAACATGGTCTCAGACAAACAGCTGGAATCCTGAGTAAGGTAGAAGTGCTTTGCACTCACTTTATATGGAATAAGAAGCTGGAACCAATCATTACCTGATAGTTGAATTAATCTGTATGGTAACTAATTGCCAAGAACAAGATACATTGGTCTTTGAGAAGTGGCTACTGCATTTTCAAATAACTTCATTTAAAGCGACACATTTACTAAGCTGAGCCTTTCTAAGCTCAGCTTCTGAAAGCAGCGGTGTGTGCACAATCTACACATGTAAGTGCATTGATCTTATTTTAAGGCCATTAACTACTTCTTTTCATTTCCTGTTTAGTAATTAATTATTCAGGTTTAATACTCACTAATGAGTCTTACTATTTGAACATAGGTAATGTGCTTTTTAAGAGCTTAGTGGAAGCTGAGTACTTCTGAAAAACAGTGCTTTTCAGGAATTTTTTTTCCTAAAAAACTAGAAACAAAAAGGGAAAAAAAATCTATAAAGCCTATCTAGACTGTTCTTTTCATAATTACCTTGAAGTACTTTTCAAATAGTTAATTTGATGTAAGATACTATATAGGATAAAAGAGATGTATCAACAGCTGTGAATTTTCAGTATCAAGTCTAAAGTCTTGTAGAATGGCTCTGATACTTGGGAAGTATGATGAGATCTGCCAGGAGAGTCTGTCCACTCGTTGGTGGCATTTAATTCTTTAAATTATTCCAGTTGTGAGGAACCACAGAACAATCTAACACAAGTTTGTGCTGAAAAATTCCCATTGGCCACAGGCACTTGTTACACAGGGTTTAAATTGTTTGAGTGCTAGCAATGGCTGTGTGCTATTGTAACATGAAGTTGTTTCTCTGCCTTACAATGTATGTGCAGTAGGGTGTGGGGTTATAATTTTTGTGTATTTGTAAGCATTCATTTGACTTGGCTGGATTTTTGATTGCTGTGAAAATACCATGACTGACCATGACACCTATGTTGAGTCTGGTAAATACACATTTTTGAGTCTAGTAAATACACAAGTGTGGTTAGCAAGGGATAGCCTTTAACATTTGTTACATTTCTTAAGCAAAATCAATTTCCTTTTGTTTGTTGCTTCTCTGCTGCTTGGTAACTTGATTTCCTTATACAAAGATGAACGATTTATTAATACTGCTCATGAAAGAATATTGTCTTGCTTATAAATATTGTTGAAATCAAACCTTACGATTAATTCCTCCTATATAGTAGGAATATATATTAGTTTTGTTTAACTTTGAATTATGTTGGTGTTGATCTTTAGATCAGTTTTTACATTTTCAGTGCGTTTTGGACACTGATTTTCTTTTATGATGATATGCGTGGAAGTGCAGACTATGAGAGCACAACACCCCAGATTAACCTGCTACCCTGAGAAACGTGCAACCAAAAGCTCAAGGGCCAAGCCAATAAGCTTGAGGAAGGCCAGGGAATGGGAACAGCTGCCAGCAAGCACTGGATGTATCTGCTCAGAGAGGCATGATCTAGAGCTGGCCTGCAGCACCTGTTGGTGAGTGAGACTCAGTCTTAATGACACTGATGAACAAACAGATTATTCCTACCCCAAGGAACATTTTGAAGGGGTGCTTGCAAACTGTTCTGCATGCTTTTGTTGTTTTTTAAGCCCTCTTTTATGTAGGAAGAGAAGGAGCTATTTCAAGCCCAGTTTGTGGTGTGGTAGTTAAAACTCAAGGTGAACTCCCTCTGTTTTTGTAGTTCCTATTTGGACTTCACTGTCTCTCACTGTCACTACATATATTCTGTATGGATCCCAAACAACTGAGCTGTGCAGATGAAGGGGAGTTACATTTGCTGTGTTGCTTAGGATACACTTCAGATTTTTGGGATGTTCTGCTGGATTTAAGAGCTTGTGTGGTTCAGGTCTGCTTTCTTCTCTGTCCAGTGTTATGGGGCCCACAGTATGTAATAAGAATAAAATAATCCAAATCGTTTATTTTTTGGGGACAAAGATCTGGATGAATAGAATGCATTAGCATCTGATTCATGCAGAAGAGAAACCCTAGGAGGGTGGGATTTCCTTAGGTGACTCATTCTCCATTTTACTCGGCATCATTTAACTGAAAGAAAAAATCTAAGAAACACTGTGCAAAGATCTATTCAGGGACGGTGTTTTATGTCTGTTTTGCTGAGATCTTTTTATCATGAATATAGGAAATCTTATTTTTCTAGAATTTCCAAAATTTACCTTTACAAAGCAGCCCAAAATATAGATACAGAAACTCCTTTAGGAGTGTGTTTTCCTACTTGTCCGTTCCAGCCCAAAATAGAAAGCAAACTGAAAATCAGTTTGGCATTTCTCGTCTTGAATTTTGGACCTTGTAGCTGATGGATATTTTGTAGGAATTTGCCTGTACACAAATGTTTTTTTCAGGCTTGTGCCTGCTAATAACACAGCTGCCTGGAGCTGAAGCTGTTCATTGAGGAGAAAACGGACAATAAAACATCCAGAAGTGAAGGTCAGGCTTGGGGACAATAAAAGGGTGGCAGTGTGGATTACTAGATGTTCCTGTGGGTTGAAGAATCATCCTGACAAGTCACGCAGTACAAAGGAGGGTGTTAAATCATTTTTTTTATTTGTCTCCTCTTGCTTGCTTACTTTGCTAGAGATAAACAGAACACACAATGCCAAACAAACCCAAAAAACTATGGACATGCACACAGGTAGAAGCTGATAGTTGAAATACAACAAACTTCTACTGTGTCTGATTTAAAAATCTGGGTAGTTACTTAAAATTCCTCCGGTTCACCAGAGCAGTGTTCAAACAAAGTTCATGAAAACCTGGCCCCCTGTTTTAGCACAGGAGAAAACTCATGGTTTCTTTAGAAGCTGCCCTATCTGATTCTGTGAAGCTTGAATAGGAGGGTACTGCTTCTTTTGATCAATATTCATTGTAACATCTGAGAAAAGAAGGTATTGAAAAAACAGAAGCTTTTTGTTCTTCATTGCTGTCCCCTCCTTACTCTGAATGAGAAAAGTTCACTTATTTCTCCCCTCTCTCACTTTAAAACCTAAACTCCTCTTAGTAACGGGCAGCACAGCACATCAATACTTTTATTGCTGCCCTGTTCATATACACACTTAGGTAATACTTAAACATAGATGTGCTGGCACTGCAAGCAGATAGAGGTATTGTAGCTGTATAGAGGTAGTTGTGGACAGCTATTGTTTCTCTGGGTGAGCATCAGAAGTAAATCTCACTAGCATCATTCCTTCTTGGTGGGGAATTTCAGATTCTGTTACAGGATGGACTTGCATTGCATTCATTAGTAACATTTCTAAAATGTTCATAAATTTTTAGACTTACTCTGTGCCTGTGGCTCTGAAATGCTGAAAACACCTCACAATGCTAAGAGACGCAGATAGTCAGTCTTTTACTATGTGAATTCTAATGAGATAGAGGTCTGAGCTGGAACAAGAAGTCAGGAGTCAAAGGGAGCTCCGCTAGCTGGATGGTGTCCCCTGGGATATGATGGAATTTTGTCAGGGCGTAAGTGGCATTTGGATGCTTTCACCATTATGCAGCCATTTACACCTTTGTCCACTCTCTCCCTGCAGTCTCCTCGATGTTCAGCATCTTGCCATACACAGGTGGAATCTTGTGTTGTGCTTTTATTTCTTCCTCCACCCCCTTGCCCAACTCTTTAACTTTCTTGTGGGTGGAGGGAGAAACTAGGATGATATTCCAGAAAGAATACATCACCTTATTGCTCATTATTCATCTCCTGACTTCAAAGGGTATGAATTTTCCTTCCCATCCTCTTTTAGACTGTTTTGTTCCTCCTGTCAGCGGGAATGCTGCTTATTATTTGAGGTGCACAGCCCACTCTGTCTTAGTCAATTGTAGTTGCTGTTCTAATGATTCTGATTCTGAACAAGGCGGGTGATCTCCTGGGAGGCTCTGGAGGTGCCATTGTTGGGTTTGGGGTACTGTTCTGTTCTTTGTACTTTATTTCTTAAGAACAGCACATAGTTAGGGTTGAACCCTATTGGATGTAGAACTCAGCTGCTTCTGGAGTGACTGAGGAAGCTCAAGCCACTTAGCAAAGCCCAAGACTGCTCTTCTAACACTTCATTTCTATATTGCTTTCTGTTTCTTTGTAGACATTGTGACTCCTCAGAATTGTGCATGTCTGAGGCTCGTTATCTAGTGAAATCTCTTGTGCAATTGCTCTCTGATTATTGGGAATTCATCTTGTGGACAACAGTGAAAAAGCCCAGTTTTCCTTCAGGCAGCCATTCCAGAGCATTTCTTTTGCTATTTCTTTGTCTGCCTTTCCACAGCATGCCCTCGAGCCTTTTTGACAAGGTAAATATTAGCACTGGGAACTTAATTACCTTCCCTTCGTTTATCTCTTGTAGACACATGCCTGCTCCTTCTGAGGCTCAGATGGCAATGGGAGATTGAGAGTAGCAGGATCGCTTGCTTTCTCCAAATCAGGCAGATTCACAAATGTTTGCAACACTGGAGCTAGAGAGAATGCTTTTCATAAAATGATCTAGAGAACATGCCTATGTTGTAATTTGTAATCTCTGAATAAGTCTAACGAAACAGGACCTGGACCTTGCCTCAAAGGGCATAAATACCTAAGCAGTCCTTTTACAGACTAAATATTAGGAAATCAGACACAAGAAAATAATTGGAAACAAATAAAAGCACATGCAACATATTATTATACTTCAGGAGTGTTGTTTTTCCAAAATGGTGTCCAGAAAGAACTGAATGTCTGTTCAGTTTTCTGGGGAATGTTAGAGGAAGAGATGCTCAGCTGCTGAAGGAAGGAAATTCCAGGTTAGAGAGGCCTGTATGGATAATAGCATATAACAGTGCAGAAGGGCATGGAGATATAAATATAGAATGTCAGTAAAAGTGTATGACTCATACTGCTGTAGTAGCATAGTGCAGAATTTATTTGCAGAAGTACTGAACAAAAACCCTATGGTATACTATGATGCATTTGCAGATAGTTTTCCATAGCTGGTTAATGTTTTATGCGTCTTGCTTTTTTGGAGACATCACCAAATTGTGCTTTGATTTTCTCTTTTTCTTCTTTTTGTTAGGACTTTGTTTTTAGTTGAAGAGTTAAGTCCTCTATTGAACCTTGAATGCAGCAGTTCTGTTTGCTGGGTAGAGATGAGTTAGATTGTTTTTAATCATGTAACTAAATTTAGCCAGCAATCTGCATTTTAAGGCATTGCTATTAAAAGTCTAAAAGTGAGATATGTATCGTAGTTTGAATTTAAAATAAGCCAGAGGCACAGCTGGCGAGGCAGTCATGACTCTCTAATCATGAGTGGAGGGAAATAAGGAGGGAATTTTCTCACCTTGCAGGATGAATGCAAAATATGGTGGGTGCTTTAAAATCTACCCTTGCCCCCAGCCCCCTTCCCCAGCTTTGTTTCATGATTGCATGTATTTCATGACCTCCCCCTATCTTTCAGCCAAGATCATGTATCTGTTTGACATCAGCAGTATGAACGCAACTTCATATGCATGTAAATTGTTACATTTTAGTTTTTCCCCCGGTTTATTCAGAGCTTTGTGTGGTACTTCATGTTTCCAGTCTCTCCTCTTAAAGGAAAATGGCCTTTATCCCATCTAAAAGCCGATCCAGAGACAGGGCTTCCAAGGCATCTGGAAAGTCCTGGAATTTGCCGTATTCAAAGTTATTGTTCAGTCTTTCAAAGCAGTGAAGCATGCTGCTAAGGATGTGAATAATCCCATTAACTGAGCTTTGCCCATCTTGAGACATAACTTGGTGTAACTATGGAAGCAAAAAAGAAAGACTATGCCTGGTTTCTAATGAATGGAAGTCAAAGCTGTTTAGATGTTTAAAGATGTCCAAAGTGCTGGTAAAAATGGATCTGTTGGTAAAGTGCATGACAAACTTATCATGTAATGGAAATCGCAAGTTATATCTAGTCTTATATGGAATATTAAATTACCTTAATACAGCACTGCCTTTAGCAGTATTTGTTGTAGCCAAGTTCCCATTTCCCAAGGCGAATTTTCAGCCAGATCAATTCCTTGGCTTGGTTTACCTTCCCTGGCACAATTAGTTCAAGCACAATGAAGGCTGGTGGCCTTGTGGGGAGAAAAGTGTTTGGGTTCAAAGTTTCTTGATGTAAACTGTTGCCTAAGGAACTCTCACTCTGTGCTTTGAACATTTTAGTCTGTGTTAAAGACTGTCACAGTTCTGGTGTCTTCTCCTGTGAGTCTCACACATCCTCAAAGCTTCACCTGCTTAGCCGGGTATTTTCCATTATATCACATGTTCATACAAGTCATTGGGTGTTCAATATTTTGATATCACCAGGAGGCTATGAAAGGAGACTGGATGATTTTCTCCTTTCTTTTTTTTTCATAGCAGTAGGAATGGTTCATAGTGAGAAACCAGTTGTTTGCTGGATCACAGATGAGCCTCTGCTTGTTGTGGTGTGAAATCCCTTATCAGTTTGTCTTGCCCACGTGCCTGTGGTTAAATTGATCACCAGGTTTGGGGCCATCTGATCTAGCTCGGAATGGCAGGGATCTTTGGCCCGCTTGATGAGTTCAGGAGTTCTAACTGGCAAATCCGTAGCTGTTACAGGAGTACTCGTGATGCCCTTATGGTTCTCTTCCTGTGGCACTTGTGGCCTCTTGTTGCAGGTTTAAACCTCTTCATAGAGTGCTTGGAAACCCCTGTGAACTGCAGCTTGTTGTGTGGATGCTCTGTGTGCTGTTCTGAACCAGCTGTGCAGGGCAGCCTGTGACTGCAGAAGGCTGAGAGTGGCAATGGAAATAGCTCTAGTTTTCTGTTGCTGTCATCCTGAGAAACGCTTTTACTGCTTCGTTTGAACTTCCCTGATGAGGCATGACCTCAATACTGTGCATAGATTTGTGTTTTAGTGATACATTCTTAATAGCTGTTATGAATGAATATGGAGAATAGTTCAGGAGTGCACCCTATTATATGAAGTTGCAGAAGTTTGTAAGGAGGTCATGGAAAGAAGATGTGTGAAGAGATGTGGACAGCTCTGATACACTGAACTCCTGCATGAGAGGATCGAGGACCATTTAAAGCTTTCTCAGGACAGATAATCCTGTGTTGCACTGAAACTATGCACAGGTGCTAGGCTGCAGGTGTAGTAGTGCCTGGTTTCCGGCTGAACTAAAGCTGTCCTCAGCCAAGAAGGAATTAAGGATGGATGGATGAATGTTTTCCTGTTAGGTTGCCCTGCATCAAGGCTGTCTTTTGGTAGATGAGGAAGTTTCTCAGAATCGTTGAAGGACATCAGTGATCTTCTGAAGGACAGCAGAGATCTCTAGATGTGGGAGAAGGGTTGCTCTGTGTAGGGCAGGGAGAAGGCAAGAGGCAGCCTGTAAATGTCAATTTTTAATGCCTGCTCCTGCAAATTTTCATGTGAAAGGAGGCATTAGGAATTTTATATAGAACTTCATATTTCAGGTCTGAGCTTAAGCATCCAGAGTTCATTTGAAAAGTGATCATTAATGCAGCCATGAACTGAGATAGCCTAGATGAACTCTTTCATCTAGTATTTATGAAGGGTAGTTCAAAGCGTGCCTGGATACCAAATAGAGACTTCAAGGAGATAACACTAGTGCATGATATTATCTTAAAGCATGAAAATTGATGTAAAGATAAATTTGAGTCTAGTGAAAATAAGTAAATTTTAATGTGCCTATTTGTCTGATGGGTTTTACTGAGAAACAACCAACCTGTTTTTAAAACTAATGTACTTATTTTTTTTATTGCTAATTCTCTCCACTTATGTGGCTGAGTAGATTGATTAAAAAAGTGCTAAAAGGGAAAAATGACATGCTCTACAGCCTTAGTAGCAGTAAAAAACAGCACAGGAAAAGCTACACTGTCAGGCAGGAAGCAGCTAGAAGTGCTTTATGCAACGTTGCCGGCTTTGCAGTACTCTGAAGGCTGTGAACTTGTAATTTTGAGGACATTGTCAACTGTCTGTGCTTTGTTATACATGAGGACAGAAGGATGGTGTGAAGAAAATGCAGAGGAACCTTTCAGACAGTGGTTTGTATTCAAACGCTTGAATATGTATGTACCTTCATCTGTATTCTGTGAGGGACTTGAGCATGTGTTTTGGGTGATTTGCTGCTGTGTGTACACTGATGCAGACTGCTGTGTCTACAGTTCAAAGAGCATGAGCAAACCAGATCTGCATGATCATGTAGAATCTCGAACAATGTAGCATACAGTTGTTTGTGTTGTTTACTTAAGGAGCTGTCAGAAAGTTTTTCTTTAAAATCTTCTTCCCTTTGTCCATTTTTTTCCCCCCAGCTTTCTGAATTCCTGTACTGTGTGGTTCATTCAGGTTGCAAACTGGAATAACACAATCTCTTACTCCTTAATTTCAAATGGTATTGAAACCTCCGGACTTTATTTGATGTAGCATTTGCCTGGTGAAAAAAATGAACAGTTGCTATAAAGTCGTCTGGAACAAGGTGGATGTTCACAGCAGAGGATTTGAAGTGCCTTTTGGAATTGGAGCCTCTGTGCTGAGAACATGGCAAGATCCAGGTCTTAGGAAGCATTGTTAGTATCTTAGGAGAACTGGAAGAGCTTTTCAATATTTTACGCTTCTTTCTTTCACACAAGTTGTAGAAATAACTCCTGCCTTTTGTGTGCCCTCTTCCTGCACAGAGTCTGGTATGAAATATCTCATTTTCTGATGTCTCAGCCACTTCCATGGCTGATATACCCTGTCCAGTTGACTCATCACTGTGTATGTTTTCTTGACTTCTAATTAAAATCTGTCCTGGTCTAATATTAGACCAACACTCCTTGTTATATCACCCTTCATTCTTAAGTAATTCATCCTGCAACCTCCTTACTCTGTATGACTAATGTCTTTTTCTCAAATATTCTTAGAACATTTTAAAATACCATCTATTTTATAAGCAGCACAGTAGCAATACCTCTCATTACAATTGCTCAACGCTTTCTGTCATAGCTCAGTGCTTTCTTTTCCTTAGGATTTTGATGAGACTTTAACCTTTGGCGGAATTTTCCATGCATTGGTGTTTGCCTCAGCCTGAAATTTCCACTTGAGCTGCGGTTTTTTGGTTTGTTTTGTTTGTTTGCTGAAAGTATAATCAGTATTTCATAGAAAAGGCACATCTAAATCAGCTTCTGCTAGTTTATCTCACAGAAAAGACAGATTTATGTACGGTGGATTTTTTTGATTTTTTTTTAAAGGATCCCTAGGCAGATGCTTTTCGCTGAAAAATAGAAGTGATTGACTATTAGCAGGAGACTTACCATGGGATGGGGAATGCTCACCAAACAGGGGAAGGAATATCTCTCAATAAGAAGTGAGAACTGCACTGATGAGCACCAAGAACGGACTGATTGCTTACCTAATCTTTGGGCATTCAGGAAATTCTTCCTAAAAGCAAAAATTAATTTATCTGGCTTTAATATTTTTAAATGAATGTTCTCCATGTTTGAGTACTAATAACCACCTGAAACTCATTTCGCTTATAGTGGCAAAAAAGAAAAAGTTAATTGCAATGGTCTGTGTTTGTAATCAGAAACATTTTACATTCACATTTACAGAAACAGCTTACATTCTCCTAAGGGTTCTGTTTGGTTTTGCATGTGTGCTTCTTTGCTGGCTTGTCTCCACTGAAAGAAAATAGAATCTGTGGATGGAAGGTGTTTTGTTGTAGCTAAACATTGTTGCTGTTTTAATCCTTCATATATGCTTGCAGTCTTCAGTTCCACTGGAGCAGAACCCTGATGGGATGGTGCAAAGGTGCATTTTTGTTACATGAGTGGCTGGTGTTTCTTGGTCATGTCTGGGTCCAGACAGAACACCAGATTTGTTTGAGGAAGGAGTTTTTTCCCCCAAAAGGTCAAGTTGAGAGAAACCTTTGTTGCCTCTGTGTACGGGACGGTGCTGTAGACTGTGCGTTGGGATCTGGGTCTGTATTATCAATTAAAAGTTTGCCTTTTCAGAGGCCTTGCAGCTTGATGATGTTTTTGCCTGTGGCACTTGATACTTCTGGCTTCTGAGAGCTGAAATGCTTTAATTCAACTACAGTCCTTAGGATCAATACAGCAATGTCTGGGTAGTGCTGGAGAGCCTGTGGTATATCAGTGATCTAACTGGATGTTACAGAAAGTCTTTCTGGGTTTACATTTCATAAAACTCAGTTTCAGTCCCTGTAGTTAATATAAAATAGAGCAGCCTGCCTATCCTTTCCCAGTCCACTAATAGGGTTCTGTAGGAGTGCAATAACCTGGTCTGATGTAAAAGCCTGAAGCTTAGTCTACATTTAAATTTGCTACCTACATTTTTGCAGCTGCAGATGTTTTTACCAGAGTTTTATATAAATTGCAAGGTAAATATACTAACTTCAGAACAAGCATGTTTTTTAGACCTCAAAGTGTCTTCCTAATCTAAGATATACTAGTAGTTCTCTTAATGTAATTTATTTTAATCCTTTAACCTAACAAAATGTGGCTACTATTTTAAAAGTCCTCACTTGTATTGAATGTAGTATGTGATTGTTTTCAGCTTTTCCCTGAACTGCTAGGAAGCTGCAAAGGACGAAAAGCTTTTTGCCCTTGACAGAGAAGGACAACTAATTTTATCACTTAATTATTTTAGGGGAAGCATTATCAGTGAACTGAGCGAATGCATCTGAAAAACTTGCAGTGATTGGAGTGAAAGATACCACTGCCAGCAGATTTCCAAGGAAAATGTGTATACTTCTCCTGTATATGAACTAAGGTTTCCAGTTTACAAAATGCATTATCACCTTAAACTCCACAAACCAGCAGTTGCCCACCTGTGTCCTTTTCAAGACGGTTTAACAGCACCCTAAGGAAAAGGGAGGTGTTCCGATTCCCAAGGGTTTGTGCTACGACAGCAATTTAGAAACCCCCCAGTTGTCACCTGAGGGTGATGTGACCATACCCCCTGTGCCCGACGCCGCTGTGGGGTGTGCATGCACTGACTGACAGGGAGAGGTGTGTGTGTTCCAGCTGACTTGCTGGACTCAGGATGGTGTTTTCCCCAGATCCACATATTTTGACCCATAAACTTGATGACTTGAGTTCAGCTCTGGAGAGCAGTTTGAGGCTTGGCTGAAGCGTGTCCATAACTCAAGGTCATGGCAAGTTTCTTTCTGGGCTGGAATGTAGGTTGATGCTTCTAGGTAAAAGCAAGTTGAGAACTTGCTGTGCGTATATAACTTTTTTAATTGGAAGTCCAGAAGGGACAGCTTTTCATGGCTTACCTGCAGGGATCTAATCACTTCATTAAGAAAATAAAGCTGTCACTTTGCATGGCCTTTATTTATTTATTTTTTAAATTCAGGGAACCAAAAGTGAAAAGCGTTGCTTTATGGATGTTATCCATACTGGAGAATGGTGTTTTGGGTGTCAGTCCTGCAGCAGTGAACTTGGTATAATAACCTTTGGAGAGAAGGGTGAGCCAGATAGTGCTGATTTCATTTAAAGTTACTTTTCCTTGGCCAATGTGTGACCCCTGTGAAAACAAACCAGTGCATTTCCAATGCTTAGTGACAGTTGTGGTGGTGTTCCTGACTAACCACCTGCTCTCCTGAGGGCTATAGCGCTACTAACAATAGCAGTGACAGAAGGTAACTTCTATCAGCAAAACATAAACTCTGTTAAATGCAGGTCATGCAATGAATTCTGTATGGCAAAGAATGCAAATAGAAAATAATAATCTTTTCTACAATCTTTTATGTGTCAGAATAAGCTGTTTTGTTTATGCTTCTGTTAACCTAAAATAGAAAACTTTGTATAACCAAAGTGTATTTATTGTATGCAGAATATCCAGGTTATGCAGCTTTACTGACATGATGTTATTTACAGCCGAGGCCACCATCCAGATGTTATTCTGCTAGAAAACAAGTTAATGAAGTATGAGTAGCTGCATAGAAGTATCTCATAATATCTTGGGCTAGTTTTTCATGATTTTTTTTTTCTGCTCCCAGAAATAAGTTTTCACCAGGCTGTTGAAGCTGCAGATAAGATGCATTAAAAAGTTCTGGTTTTGGATTGTCATACACATGTTTCAGGGACTTAGTGAATAAGTAATCTTGAAATGTGTTTTATGTTTAGAAGCTGGCAAGGTGTTCACCTGGGGCAGGGCGGACTACGGGCAGCTTGGAAGGCACACGGCGGTTTCCGGCGGACAGCAGAGCACGGCATCTGAACAGGGCTTGGAGCTGTTGTGTAACATCCCTGTTTCGGTTCCTTGCCTAAATGGAGCATCTCAGGTAAAGAAGAAAATTACCATTTCCACCCTCCCCTTT
>VYZT01024178.1:164-28208 GCA_013400735.1 Pomatostomus ruficeps | reverse complement strand
TTTTTTTTTTTTTTTTTTTGGTGCATTAAGATAATCAGAACAGAACCCTTTCAAATGCTGCAGCACAAGCCCTTGCTTGCTCTTCCTGTAAGCTCAGAAATTAATAAGATTGAATTATTTCTTTTATAAGGCTTTTGCATTCAGAAACTGATTTTTTCCTTGGTGGAATCAGCTTTACCATTAGCAAAAGATTCCAAGTTCTCTCAGGTATCAATGTGTGCAGGAGAAAGTTGTGCCTGCAGTGCAGCTGAACAGAGGAGGTGGGACTTTGCCCAGTTGCAGCACTGCTTTTATCTGAAACTCCAGACCAGCACCCCACAAAACACAACTGGTGGTCCCTCTGAGCCAGGGGAGAGGCTTGCAAAGCCACATAAATGGTTCTCCTGGCTTGTATTGCAGCTGAGGAGAGTGGAAATTCCCAGTACTGTGGGGGCAGGAACAAAAACTTGTGATGTGTTTGAGACATGTGGTTGATGGCTGATCCAGAACTTCTGCCCACTATGCTTACTCTTGATCTCTTGTGCTCCTTGAGAAATCTTCAGTTTGAGTTGTAGGGTGAGTGAAGAAGAAGACATGTTCAGGAAGGCAGAGATGGGAGAACAGGTGGCAGAAGGTGGACTTTGTTAGAGGTGCAGCCTTGTTGGCTTAAAATCAGATTAATGATCTGTCCAAGTGCCACTCCCAGAGTGTAGTCAGCCAGGGCATTAAACTTCAGCAAGGGATTAAACAGAACCTGTGAAACTTCTGAAGAGCGGCCTTGCTCTAAAAAAGGCTGAAGAGTTACGACCAACCAACCCAAAAGTTCTCCAGCCACATGGCCCAGGTTGCAGAGGGCAAAGGCAGGAACAGGGAGAGTGAAGCACTGCTTTCTCTTGGACAAGACCAGGTTTGAGACCATTTAAGGAACCTGAAGGTGCACAAGTCCATGGGACCTGATGTGATATATCTGTGGGTGTTTAGGGAATTGACAGAGAAATTGGCTAGGCCACCATCCATCACACTTGAGAAGCTGTGGCAGTTTAGTGCAGTTCCCACTGGAAAAAGGGATACATAACCCTGATTTTAAAAAAGGGAAATAAGGAAGACCTGGGAACTACAGATTGGTCAGTCTCACCTCTGTGCCTGGCAAGATCATGGAACAGATCCTCCTGGAAACTATGCTAAGGCACATGGAAAATAAGGAGGTAATTGGTGACAGCCAACATGGTTCATCACGGCAAATTCGGTCACCAGCCTGACAAATCTGCTGGCCTTATATGATGGGGTTATAGCATTGGTGGATGAGGGAAGAGCAACTGACATCATCTTCCTGGACTTGTGCAAAGCATTTGACACTTTCCCACATGCCATCCTGTCTGTAAACTGGAGAGACATGGTCTCGATGTGTGGATGACTCAGTAGACAGGAAACTGGCTGGATCTTTGCTGTCAAGGAGTTGAGGTCAGTGGTTCGATGTCCAGCTGGAGACCAGTGAGGAGTGGTGTTCCTCAGGCATTAGTATGGGGACCAGGGCTGTTTGTCGGTGATACGGACAGTGGGATCGACGGCACCCTCGGCAATTTGCCAATGACACCAAGCTGTGCTGTGTGGACAACATGCTGGAGGGAAGGGATGACACTCTGAGGGACCCTGGCTGGGGCTCCAGAACCCACGATGCTCTACTAATGTTTAGTCAGTTTTAACTCCTCTGAGTCTCAGACAGCTTTCTTACCTGTTTTGACATGGGTGTCCCTACTTTTTGTCATTAGTTGTCTATAGACAGCTCCATTTCTGAATCTGCTTCACGCTGTTTTTCATCTGTGCTTTGTGCAGTGTCTCAAGTACATTGTTCTGTTGTTTTCTCAAACAATACAAAGCCAAGGCAGCTACAGCTTTTGCACAGGGGAACTTATCCTTGGCAAGACAAGTGATCCATGAAAGTGAAGGGATGCATTCATACACATTCCTTGAAAAGAAAGAGAAACAATAATCTCATCTTTATTCTGCTGCCCTCAGCGCTGTTCCTCCTTATAGACCTGTGAGAGACCTGATTTGAGTGATTAGCAATGGCAGTGTTCTGGAGCAGACATCATTCTTTGCAGAGATAACAGCACAAAGATGATTTAAGAGGATCATCTGCATCCTAGGAGGAGCTGTGTTGATGAGAAAATAAAAAACAGATAATAAGGACTCAAATTGTTTCACTTCAAGATTACAAAATAATGCCAAAGCTAGAATTTATGCCTGAAAATGCATTAAATTGCAGTCTGTAGGCTTTTTAGAGTGAGCTGTTCTTTGTTAACATACAAGCTATCCCTTTTTCTATTTGTTGTCATATGGAGATGGGATTTGATTTGAGCGCTGAATTGAAAGGAATATAGAAAAGATGAGTTCTTTCCCATGTTTACCTTGAATTAACAATTCCAGTTTTTGTGTTTAATGCTGAGAGACAGTTTAACAGTTGAGGATTATGACTGATGATTTTTATTCATGGTCTATTTTTATAAATCACTTTTAATGATTCAACTGAATTTTTGGCAAAGCTGTGGTCTGCTGATTGCCTCTGCACTTCAGTTAATATTGTTAAAGCCAGAGTGGAGAAACTAATCTAAGGATTAGAGGACAGTATAAAAGACACATGAGTTTACCTCAAGGACAGCGGAGTAGGTTTAACCTCCTGTGTTGCTTCTTGTCTCCATGCCCAGGGCTTGCCTACTCTCTCCACCAAAGACCAGGGATTCTCCTTTCTTTGAACTGATACTGTTATAATGTCTGTGTCTGCCACTTCAAAACCTGATTTTTGAAGTGCTGTGAGTGACCTATTCCATTGTGAGTTTGACTTCAACTGAAACCATTGACCTTGAGAAAATAAGAGCACTTTTTTCCTTTAAACTGAAGCAAAGGAGGAACAAAGGCCTGAGTTTTAGATAATTATCCACTAATCTGAGTGTGTCTTCCTGGCAGCTTTAAAAGAGAGTGTGGAGGTTCCTGGTGTCAATTGTGTTTGAAGTTCCTGCGTTTTGTCACTGCAGGTCTATTTGCTGTTTTCTTCTCAGTGCTTCGGTGCACAACCACCATGGAACAGGCCAAGGCACTGAGAAGGAGCTGTGTGAGGCATTTTGCAGGCACTGCTCTCGTGTTGTGGGGCGTCCTTGATGGGACCTCTTCAGAACATCTGACTCATCTGCTGCCTGCTGCGCATTCATCCACCGCTCTTCAGATGAAAGGACAATTAAATACAAATGGCCCGAAATATGATGAGTCTCTGGATTTAGCAAATGCTACAAAGATCTGGTTTAATGTTTCCTCCTTGTCAAAATGCTTTTCCAGTCTGTTTGATATTTTTGGCTTTAATAGCTATCATTCTACTGTTTGTGGTATCTTCAGCATGTCATTCACATTGCAGCAAACATTTGCTGCAGCAACAAACAAGTGAGAAGTGTCTGTGCAGTGCTGAGTGGTTCTTGCTAAGCTGAATGGAAGGAAGGGCTGCAGTTATTTTGGATATGCATGGCTTCACATGGAGCCATGTTTTCATCATGGCCTTTTCTACTTAAAGCAAGCTGTGCTAGATCACAGTTTTCTGAGGAGGGATCTCTGAAACTTCAGTTAAGAAATTAACAAATAACCATCACTCAACTTGAATCTTGATGATGGATGTAGAGACCAGTTGTGTCAGGGAATGAAAATGACTGATAGACTCATGACAACATGTGCCTGCTGTGTTTATCCTGATCCTGCTGTGGTCCATAGTTCCAATGTGCATGTTCATCCTGTACAATACAGATTGCTTTGGATCCTCCATAAGGTTCCATTTTTTCAGGGAATTAATACCCACGTTCTCATGGCCCTTTGCAGTCAAAGTTTATTGGTATTCTTTTCAGTGTAGTTGCAGTAAGATGTCATTTTTAAGTGTTTGAAAGATAGCTTTCGTTTTAGCATATTCTTGTTTTTCTTCCTTTTCCCCATTTGTCTTGCAAGCTATTAAGCAGCTGCCTACAAGACAAATCTAAGATATCTGTATGATGACAATGAATTGCTTATATAACTGATAGATTAACGTATACACATTATTACCTTAACATACTGTCACAATGATATTGAAAATGGAACCTGTTGGCTTTTAAAAAAAGACAACTGTTTTTGACTTATCAAGGAAATTTGTTAGAGGCCTCTTTGAAAGTTAAACCTATAGTTGAGACTTAAAAGAGTATGACAACAAATAACCTAATATTATATATCATCTCTATGCTCTGCGTGTGGCTTTTGAATACTTATTTGTTTAACTGGCTACCATAAATGTTTTTATTTTGAATGTTCAGAATGAGAGGTTTGTATTTTTGTGGGAGAGAAACAAGTTGAACTTTCCTAAGCTGGATTCTACGGCTCAAAGTTTGAGAATGTGTGTGTAGTAACTGATCCAATAAGCTGCTTAAAAAAACTCACTTTGGGTGTTAGGGAGGGACATAAATGCAAAAAAAAGTTGAAGTGATGTGTAATTTCTTACTTGGTAAGCATTTAGTACATTGGTGTGTGTTATGAGTTTTTTGGTTTGGTGGTTTTTTTCCCATTATGAGCTGGTGTCTTTTATGAGCTGGTGTTGATCCATGTCTTTTGAGAAATGGCATTGTTGAGTTTTCCTTGATTGCTTTTGTTACACTGTTTTGGAGATGCAATGATGAAAATTTTAATATAGAGATGGTTCCTTTAATATTCTTGCATTGAGTTCTTGGCTTATGAACTTATTTTGATAAATTAGTGACAATAAAGGAAAATAAAGGCCATGGAGAAGTGAGTTCTGAGTACAGCTCACTGTGCAATTGACAAATTGCAATTAAGGTAGAAAATATAAGAGACCAAATTGTTGAAATTACAATTAGAGGGGAAAAACCTAAACAGGCTGTAACAGAAGATTGAAACTACAGTCTGCATACAAAATGCAGCAAGTCTGTGTTGGATTAGGTGTGTTTGTGTGCTCTGCATGCCCTGTGTAGGAAAGTAACACTAATCTTGGCAGCACTGCAAGATCACTGAGAGTTTACAGTCATGTCACAGGCAATGAGGAAACAGGATTTATTTCTTAGGTTAGTCAGTTCTCTCTGCCGTTCTCCTAAGCAGGAAATTGAGAGCTGGACCAAACTGCTGGAACCGAAATGCCTCTTTTTGCCTAGGTAGCCATCCCACTTACTCTGTGCTTTTCTTATCTCATTAAGAAATGACTGTGGTTTGTAAAGAGTCTCTTGTGGCCTGGGTAGAGAGACATTTAACAGTCATAGCAAAGTAATTTCTGCAAGTTAAGAATAGCAGTGTGTTATGAGCAGAGCCTAGCTCACCAGCTCTGGGTCTGTAATTTTTGGAAAGCAAAGAGGAGGTGGGTGATACTGGTTCCCAGCACCATGCTTCCTGCCACCCCTACCAGTTTCCCTGCAGCTGGCATTGCAGAGGGAGATGGAAA
Source organism: Pomatostomus ruficeps (assembly GCA_013400735.1). Classification (NCBI taxonomy): domain Eukaryota; kingdom Metazoa; phylum Chordata; class Aves; order Passeriformes; family Timaliidae; genus Pomatostomus; species Pomatostomus ruficeps. The sequence continues at coordinate 22,774 of VYZT01024178.1, read as the reverse complement.
ACCAAAGTCACACCAAGGGAATGGCAAAGGAGAACTCCCGCGCTGCCTTTGCGTGCCAGGGAGCACATGCTGTGTGGGTACAAACTAGAGGCTTCCAAGTATCACTTCTGCAGATGAGGGTTGGTTTAAAATGACCAAAATTGGTCTGCTGGGGTTTACTGCAGCAGTGAGGTGGCAGCCAGGGCCGGGCTGCTCTGTAATCTGTATGGGAGATGAGGAAAGGTCGATTTCCTGACAGATGGGATGGTGTAGGAGAGGACTGACACGGGATAAAGTCAGGAGGTGGAGACCCACCCAGCATGTGATGACTGAGGTGTTACAAATGTGACTGTGGGCAAGCTTTAATCTTCATAATTCATAAATTAATTTTCAATTTGGTGGTGTGTTGCAGTTAGAATTCCAAATGAGTACCTCACTTGGAGATCTCTGGAAGTATCAGAGACATGAAAAGAAACTAAAACCACTTGCAGCAGTAGCCATGGCTTGTGCGCAGACAGGCATCAGCTGTCAGTAGTGAGGCTGTAGCAATGACAGCAAATTTGCAGCTCTATTTAATTATTAGTAGCAAAATTACAAATCTAAGTTGCCATGTTGTAACTCTCTGATCTCTTTATGCTCATACTATATTCCTTAAATTCAAAATGCTGTCCGGATCCCATCCTTCTGCATGGATTTTCCTAGTAACAGTGCACCATGACTGCAGCTCTTAGCTTAGAGCCAGCTTGTGATCCAGCTCATTGCTCCTCTGAAGGATTTCTTTGCACCAGCAAATGCCATAAATGCTCAGTAATGCCCTTCAGATGCATGATGCAGTTAATGCCTGCTAATCAACCATGGTCAGTGCTGCAAAATTATGTAAAAAATGTACTTGGTTTTAAGACAAAGCCTCTGTGAGCAGCAACCTTGGAAGGTGACAGAACTCCAGTTCTGCTTCACTGACGTGATTTTGGTTGCCTTGTCCATCCATGAGAAACAGGAAGGTTTCAGTGTAAAATGCACCCAACCTAGTTTAAGGTGAATGAGATCTAACCTGGGGTAAGTGCATGGACACGTTCCAAGTGCAAGTGGAAATATGGTTTGAAGCTAGAGGTTGGTGGAAAAGGCCCTAAAGCATGCAGTTTTTCATTCTCAATTTGTCATTAGGACTGTTACAGAGAAGGGATTAACAAATCAATGCAGGCTAAAACGAGAGAAAATCAATAAGAAACTGTAGTGAACTGGAACAAAGCTATCAATTTGCAGCATTCTCTGCAAAGAAATCTCGTCCATACCTCCTTTTATGGAATGGAAAAATAATGCCAAAATGATGATGATTGGAGGTTAGAGTAATTGTTTTTTACCTGGCTGACCCCAGAACTTTAGGTCAAGAAACTTCTGGTGTAAATGCTACTTATCTCTCCTATTTCAGTTGTGTTGATGAATTTTATTGGCAGATTCTAGAGGCATGGAATCTTAGGGAAAAATAGTCAAGGAGAAATACATCATTTAAGTTACCCTCATAGGAATTTGATCAAACAGTCTTTTTAATGGTTTACTTTTTTGTATCAGTGGAAGTGACTTTGTTAGTTGTTCATTGTTCTTCTGTCTCCTTAAGAAGAATGTCACTGCTGAAAAGTTATTCTTTAATAACAGGTAGCGTGGATTCTGTAGGTAGAGAATATACTGCACCGCTGGGTAGGATACTGCAGGTGAATGAGATGGCAGAGAGCTTAGTGGTGCCAACTGTACCTGTTTATTGTGTTGTAACATTGGTCCTTTCAAACACATTTGTCACTGTGGGGCCATAAACTCACCAAGGCAGTGCCAGCACACAGACTGCTTCTCCCTGCTTTTAATTTAGGGGTTCTGGATTTGGTTTGATCTCGGGTTGTGCTCGTACTTGTACACCGGTGATGGTGTTGGTTTATATTTGTCTGGTGTTTCCAGCTTTCACTTACCAATGAATCACTCAAACCCTGGGCCCTGCTAGCCTTTCTGGTCTCTGTGCTTAGGTTATAAGTTATTGTAAAGCTGCTGTTTAATGAAAGGTTCAGCAAAGAGAGGCCTGTGTTTCTGCTGTGATGCTGAGGGTGTTGCTGTGCCATGACACACAGCAGCCTTCCAAGACTGCTGTACTGGCTGGCTGCTCAGTGACAGGGACCTGTTTGCCCTCCCAGCTGGTGGCTCATCTCCCTTGCCTCTTGGCTGCCATTCTCTAATTTAAACTGAAGTTGTCAAAGGCAGAAGCTACTTCTGGACTCTGTCTGTCCAGAGTCTGTTTTCGCATGGTCTAATACAGTGTGTGCCTTTGGCCCAGCATTCAACCAACAGACCTTTTTTTGTGGAAGGAGAAGGGGTAAGAGTAAGAAAAAGTAAATGTGATTCATCTAGTCCTGTGAGGACAAAAATGCTAAACTGTCTCCTGTTTAAAACCTGCCTAAGGGTTTTTTCTTGGTCTCCTGGCAGTTGATTGCTGAGGTCTCCATAAATTCAGTGGATTTTGCATGTAATCAGATGCCAGCAAAGAGTGAAAAAAACTATGCCTTGCAGTTTTTTTGTCATAGAAAACGTAAATACAAACCTTACAAAGAAATTTTTTTAAATGTCATTCTCAGAGAGAAAAAAAAATTGATAGTTCCTTAGAAGTATGAATTTGAACATGCTTCTTTCTACAGTTTGCCACTTTAGCTCCCATTTTCACAGCTCCTCTTTTCATTTCCAGGTGTAAAACTAATGTAAGCTATCTCTTCCTTGGTAACAAGTGCATCAGGATGCAGTAAGGAGGTTTTAGGATGTGTTTGTTTTTACAGAACATTGTTGGGCATGAAATTGTTCTCTTAAGTGTTAAATTAACAAGCATTAAATAGCCAGATTTCTTACTGGTGATTGCTTCAGTGGAAATCCCTTTTGTCCAGCTTTTTGTATTTTTTTGAAGTTGTCAAGGTTTTCCTGCAGCCTCCACTGTTAGTTGATTTCAAAAGTGTGAACTCATTTAAACCCTTGGAAATCTGAGACAATGGTTCATTTCTATAGAAAGAAAAAAAGAAAAAAAAATTAAATAATAAAAAGCTAGGCTCTGCTGGACCTCACAAGAGAATACTGAGGAGAAGGGATGAAAGCCATTTAACAATGTCTAACAGATCAGACAATGATATTGCAGTGTCTAACATTTGATTAAGTGTTATGACAAGATACATTGCTGGTGTTTATAACCATGAAGTTCTTTTATTGCTTTTGTATATGCCAAGATGTTGTACTTTGTGTTGTTTTCTGTTCTGATGCAAACATAGGATATGATTTTTGCTTCTTGGATCATTTTCCCTGCTCATGTATTCTCTGTTTGGCCTCCTGTTTTGATTTCTCATGGTTTTGTGGTTTTTTTGTTGTTATTTTTTTTTAATGTGTGGATGAAGGAAAATCCTTTTTCTTCATACTTTTGGGAAAGGATTTATGACTTAAACGCACAAAAGTAAATTCCAGAAACAGAAAATAAGGAATTGATTTTTTTTTTCTTTGACTTCATGATCTGATACTGATACTTTTTTAGGATTTAACCACTACAAAGAAAAGACATCCTGATTTTTTTAAAGATGTGTTACTCACTGTGGTAAAGCGGTTAAAATGAAAAAGGAGCACCCACTTTTAGGGTAAACAGCTGTGTATCTATAACATTTGGGCAACAATTGGTTAATGATTATTAAAAAAAAAATCCAACTTTTTGACTTTTGGGAGCACAGTTACAAGATCTTTTTCAAAATCTTGCCAGGAAATAAGGACAGGAAGTGAGATAGAAAGCATTACAAGGTTTCTAATTATTGTGGGTATTTAAAATTTTTGGTTTAAATGTATTTCTTCCTTACTATGAAAACCATGTTGGGAGATGGCTCTACTCCAGTTTGTGTCCCTGAAGTCTTCCCATTTGGCTTTGAACTCTTCCCAGTGGATTAGATCATCGAGGCTGCTGTGGTACCATACAAGCTGAAGTTTTTCCCCTGGCTACATACAAGCCTGCTGAGATCAAGTAATGTTTGTGGCATGATAGCAGCTGCAAGTCCTGCCATTAGCCTTCTTCTGGGGGGAATATAATACCTGGGGCTCAGCTGTTGGAGCTGTGGTGGTGAGTTCAGCACGTGAGCAATGCCCTGTAGTTGCTTTCAGAACACCTTGAAAGCTCAGTAGGTGAGAAAGACAAGTGAAATGAATGTATTTGCTGGAGAACAGAGGTGTTATCTTGATTCTTCGTCTATGGATGTCATATATTGAAGCTCTGCAAAATCATCTCTGTAGAAGTCTGGTCCAGTTTGCAGTTTAGCATTACAGTCATTGCTTGGGGAAGATGTTGTGGGGCTGTCTCAAAGGTAGAAGTGGTAGAAATGTTCCTGCATTGAAGTCTGGAAAGCATTGCAGGAACTTCCCACATTGGCTGCTTGCAGCTTGTTCAGAGCTCCCACTTGGACCACCTTGCAGTATACAGGTGCGTATACAAGGGACTCTGCTGTGGATTTGTGAGGCAAATCCCTGTCTCAGCATCTTACATTTAGACCAGCTGGCAACAGACAATCTTTTCAACTTGACTAGTCTGCCCTGAGTATGTGTGTGAAGAACTGATTCAAGTCGGAAGCCTCTATTTGATCCTACCCTTTGTTTCATCTTCTCGAGTGGATTGTTGGGCAAGGAGAACATTTATTAAAACAGTTCTTATCAGTGTTGGAAATACAGGTATTTGAGAGCCTAAGTTTTATTACCAGTGATCTTATCTTGAGCTAGTAGGTGTCAGCTTGTCTTTTGAAAATTTGAATTTTCCATGTCTGAAAGGATTACTTTGAAAGTGCATGCCAGGTTCTTTAGAACACACAGATTGATTTTTTCGCTTCACAGTGAATCTAATGTTTTCACTGGGAATGCAAGTCACAGGTTGTGGTGGGAGGGGATGTTGTCAGTCTTCAGAAGCCAAAAATTCACAATCTTCTTTTTTCTGTTTCATGGCACCTGTTGTACTTTGATTCCTAATTCTGTTTTAAAAGAATACAAAATATTATTTCATGGTTACTATACCAAGTAACCTTAAACAAATGAGATAATGGAACTCCGTGATGACAGTCACTCATAAAGTTTTAGTTCATATTCCTACTACTTCTTCCTCTTTGATACTGCTGATTCTACTCAGGATTTTTATCTGGGATCTCTGTCACACAGAATTGAGGCTAAGAAAAATGTAGAGACTTGTAGAAATACATTTACATGGTCAGTTGTAAAACTTTCTTAGGAATTCTTTTGTTCAGTTTACATGTTAGACATAAATCTCCTAAAAAACATAACGTTGAGATTTGCAACTTGTGAAAAGGAGAAAGTACTTTGAACAGAGTGATATAAGGCTCTCTCTTGGTTCATCTGTTTGCATTAAGTCTTAGAGTATTAATTTGCTGTCTCTGGTTTTCCTTGCCACAGCAAGTCTGAAATGCAGGACTGTTTGGAGGAGCATGAAGAGCAAAATGTTAGTCTCTTTTTACTTAGAAAGATTAAGATGGTATTTGTGAAATACAGTGATGGTGTTTAATAATCATAAGATACAAATGTTTTAACTTAGCTGACGAGCTGTTCGGAAATATGAAATAGGATTTGATGTGCTTTTAATGTCTTTCGTGTTTGAGAGATAATGTGCCCCATCCCCATCTCTTTAACAAATGAGGACAGAGTAGTGTCCTGGTTTGCTTTTTTGCATGGAACATGGAGACATCTACAATGAGTCAGAAGTGCACTGTTGGTATTCAGGGTCTTCAAGGATGGCTGGTTTTGTGTGTGTAAAGGCCTCTGTTTTGCAGTCAGATTGGCAGAAAGCCAGCGAGAAAGGGGCATTTATTCACTTACGTTGTGTTCATGCTCAGCATGCCATGCCAGAGAGAATTCTAATAAAGTCATTTTAGCTGAGGACTTCAAATTTAGTAATGCTAAGTATGTGAGGGGCTACTGATGTACCTCTGCTGAAATTAAATATACATTCCAGGTTGCTCTTCCAGCCCTTTTTTTGCCTGTACTCTCCCTCTTTTGCTTTACTTACTGACAACTTCTGTTAGATGGGCTGTGCTGCTACAGGGATTTCAAATTATGCTGCTGTTTATTCTCCTTTTGGCAACAGGTAACATGCTTCAGGAACATCTCTTCCATTCTGTGAGACTGCATGTGGTTGCTCTTTGAGTCCTGTGTTTGCAAGAGAAACATTCTCTTCTTTTGTAATTATGGGGCTAAGCACTCTATTTTGATTGAGGAATCAGGACCAAAGTCCAAAAAACTCTTATTCGTGTTAGATAAATATGATTGTGATACACTTGTATTGTATGCTTATACATTTATTAAGAGAAATGTTTAATATACCAAATAATACTTGTATTTGGATTCCATCTAACTGTCTTATTCAGTGCTGTGTGTTGGCTGATACTCAGTGGGAAGAGGAATCAAAAGCATTAAAACACTTGGAATGGTGATGCTAAATTAGTTTTATGTTTGAGCTGGCAAAAGTGTGTCTATGAATTCTAGCTTTGCTCCTCAATGAGGCTATTTTAATTCACTTAGTAGTTTTTAGTTAAATTCATGGTAGGACAGAGATGCAAGAAGTGTTGTGTTTGTGTTGTTGCATGTAATTTACATACACATAGATAGAATTGAAGAGGATTGCTTCCATTTTAAAGAACTGGTGTTAGAAAAGCCATGGGTTTTACGTTTGTCCAAGTTGCACCTCCCAACACTTCAGATAATTTGCTTTCACTCATAGTTTATTTGACAAAGATCTCTCGTGCAGGACCATAATCATTACACAGGCCTTAGCTGGAGCTTCCTCGTGAGGTGTTCTGCTGCTGTGCTTTTTCCTCTGTTTCTTTCCCTTGCTCTCTTGCCCAGGAGAGTTGTTGTTGTGTAGACCTACTGAGAGCCATCTGGTGTGCCTGCTGGGAAGCCAGAGCTGCACACCTAAACAAGCCTGTCACATTGTTCACATTTGTCATAGTGCTGGACCTGCACCTGGGAGAGATGGTCTGCGGAGACAGCTTTGTTACCTCTTTTGAAAATGTGTGTTTGGCCATAAACTTCAGCACGTTACTTTTTAGAAAAAAGACTTTCTCCAAAGTTTATGTGGCTATAAGCAGGTGAGCTTGGCATTTGAAAGCTCCTCAAGGTCTACAGTGAGTTTGGACCTTCAGGGGGATAGCATTCAGGCCTGCCAGTCACTATCTCAAGGACACTATATACTATACATTCTCCTACATTTGGAAAGAAGACACTTCTGTACTGTAGAAGCCTGAAGGTATGGCTTCTTACTCATCCCCTTTTTCAGCTAAGGGCAGTACCTTGAGGTGAGATGCAGGAACACTTTTATGTCCCCTGGATTAGTGTCAGACTTTTCAGCTGAGTTTTAGAGCTGACCTGCGTGATCCTTAAGTAGTCTTTTTCTTGCTCTGGCTATGTAGCAGCACATTTGCCCCATCTTCCCCTGGCAGATTCTGCTACCAGAGTTGCTGAAATGAATAAAAGACTTAGTGGTCAATAGTTATATTCTCCACCTCTTTCTCAAAGCATAAGCACTGCTACTTGTAGAAAAACCTCCAAATGTTTCTCTCCTTTCTGTCTGCGTAAGACACTTCAAACCTGCCATTACTGGATGGAGATGTGTGAAGGCTTGAAGACCAGTACATTGCCAGTCATAACTTGGCAAACTTCTTGATCCTGAGGGAGCAGAAGGACTGCACCAGTGGATTTACATGACAGTGCATCTTCCCATCTAGAAGTTGCAAAGTACTGTTTGTACTGCTGCTCGTCTCATTGCCATGCTAAAATCAGAAAGCATTGTGTACCTGTCTTCTGCTCTGAGTCATGTCCCAGTGGGCAGGGTTCTCACACAAATTTTGCAGGTGAGCTGGCTTGGAACAGCAGCATAGTTCAGAGCTTATCTTAGGAAAACAGGTGCAAAAGGAAGATGGGTAGAACCCACAGGGTTAAATGGAGCACTATGGTTTCTGATGGACAGAGGAGGATAAAAGGCATGAGGAAAAAGTCAGCAAGCATTCCTGTGTGCAAAATAACTCTCCATAGTAAATCTCCTGTATAGAACCCAGTAATATTCTTTTGCAGACAACACTCAGCTCTGTAGTACTCTTGACAGGAGACCTGAAATGCAGCAGTAGCTCCTGGGTCGGGTCCAGTGTTGGTACAGAGAGGTGCACTCAAGTCAGTGGAGCTCTGCAGTACACAGTGGAGTTGCCCACCATGTTGTAAAGCTGTAAGATTGCTCAGTTCCTGGTGGTTGTCCTAAAAACTAATGATATAAAAGGTCTACACCTGAAATTCATTTAAGGTAGTGATGACAGTCATCATCTGTGAGAAGCCGAGTATATGTGTTAAGGCAACTTTTTCTTGAAAGACTTGTGGTAATTGTGATGGGTTTAAAAAAAATACTATTGAAAGCCTGTTTTTAAAAAAATCCTGAAAACATGAAATTTCAGGTTCTAATACCAAAGTCAAATAGCGAGATTGCAGTCTCATGTTGTCTATTTAACAAAATCTCCTGTTTTTAATTTAGCTTCACAGTACTGTTGTAGCTTCACCTGAGTTTCTAAAATGTTTTTGACAACAGTATTCTAGTTGTCATTTGACAAGCATTCAGTTTTACATGCAGCTATGCAGAGAATGTTTAATTAGGCCTATTGATTTGAGAAGTAAGGTAGAGCTGGAGATGATTAAGCGTAACAGATTTTAGCGCCATGCAAATGTTTTAAAGAAATTAAACATTTATTTATGAGCAAGAATAAGCATACTGACTTTGTCTCTTACGGGGGAGAAGTGAATGAATGGACTAATAACATGGTCAGTGAAATGGTGAGGGAAGTTAATGTTCGTTGTCAAGTCTTTTTTTTTTTCTTTAACGTAGTTGAATAGCACTGAAAAATGAAGACACTTTTAAAATGTGCTGCTGTATTGCTGTGTGTGTCTTGTGGCAGCTTACTGTTCATGTGGCATGGTATAGGCTGCTCAGTCTGACTTGAAATTTTTTTATATTGGATTTGAGAAATCTTCTGGAATTGGGCCAGAGGGTTATGAGTTCCAGTAAATGACTAAAAGTGAAATTGTGTCTAAATGACTCTTTCACTGATATCTAAACCATTGGAATATGTGTTATCACAGTGGCTGACAAATCACTTAATTATTTCAGAGGGCTTTAGTTGATGTAACCCTCTTCTTTTTTCTAATACTGATTTGGTTTATGATCTATTGGATTCAGTAAGTATTTGAAGTTTGAATTTTCCATGCCCTATGTCATGTTAATGTGTTTTTAATGCTTGGAAAGCATAATTTATTCTTGTGAAGGTTTGCAGAGGAAGAGCACATAGATCCTTAGAGAAGAACAAACTTTAACAGCAATATTGCGAACCTAACCCAGTGTATTTTAATGCTGCTGTGTATGAAGGCAGCATAGCATTTTTTTGTTCTAGCTTTCTGTTTGGTTGCCCAAATTTGTTGCAGTAATTTGCTGCTCAGGAGAGAAATATCCGTGTTCACCCTCTGTTCTCAGTTTGCGTTATTTTGAAACAGTGACTAAAACCAATACATTCACCCTTAAATTGTAGGAGACTTGTTCAGCCCTAGAGTAGTAATGATGATGCTGAAAACATAAGATGAGTTGTTCTGAGTAAATACTTGCAGAAAAGGGAACTTTTCTTAGAAAAATCAGAGTTCAAAAGTCCACTCTTGTGAGATGATTACAGTTCCTCTGAAGATCATTTATTTATTTTAAGACCTGAAAGTTTGGGGGGTTGTTTTGAGGAGGTAACTGTCTCGGTACCTTGTTTACTCTTAGCTGAACCTGATGGATGAAAATCTCACGATGACAATCTTACTAGGCTTGTTCAGCAGGGAGAAGAGAAAGTTTCAAGGGTACAGAGCGGCAGCCTGCCAGTAGCTACAAGGAGGAGGTTCATTGAGAAGATGCACTTGGAGAAACAAAAGACACAAATAGAAACACGAGGTTTGGACTTAATGCAAGGAAAATCTTTTTCACCAGGAGGACAATCAAGCAGAGGAACAGGCTGCCTGGGGAGGTTGTACCACGTGAGCCTTATGGAATGGAAAAGATCTCTCATGGTGATTTGCTTGAGAGCAGGAGGTTGAACAGAACCTGCTGAGGTCGCTTCGACCCTGGATAATCCTGTGTTCCTCAGGTCTTGGTTTTGTCCTCAAAACTGTTTCCACACATGCTTGAGATCGGGAATTATGATGCTTCAGTCCAGTGCTGTAATAATAAGCTGTCAGAGAGATGAGTTTTCCGGGTAGTTGTTAAAATGTAATGGGCAAGACTGAAGTTCAGTTTGCAGGAGCGATGCTTCGTACTAGGGGCAGCCAGTGAGAGAGAAGAAAATTGAAGAAATCATGCTGTTTTTTTCCTGTCAGCTGTAATACACATTTTGGGTGCAGCAAAATGTATAGAAGCATTATGCAAGCAGTTCAGAGCTCTCAATGTGCCCCTCTGGATAAAATAAGGTGCTTGTGTTACTCTGATAGGGTAGAAGCTGGCATCTTCTTTCCAGCACTGACTTGGGAAAAGAAAGAGTGTAACTGAAATAGCAGCTTGGAAAAACTGCTTCATGGTTCAGTAGTTCTTTGTTGTTATTTTGTTTTAGCCTAGAAACACTAAAATTAGCTGTCCTCTCCTCTTTGTTCTTATTTTCCTTGTACTCCAAAGTTTGCAAAGTAGAAAATGAGTTGAGCTGCTGCTCTGCAGTTAACTATCCACGCACTGAAAATCAGAGCCCTTGATCTGGAGGCTTAAAATGATCATTTTGGTTTTCAGGGTTTGTTCTGCAGTTTCTCTAGTTATGTACCATCTTCTAGCATAAACTGCTCTTTGGTCATATAAAACTAAGTCGAATGGGTTTACGCTGTCGGTTATGCTTTAAATTTATAAGACAAAGTCTAATTCTGTGTCCTTCTCACTGTCCTCTGTTTTCTTTTGAGTAGCAATAGATGCACAGGCTGTGTGACAGATAGGCTATTGAAATTAGTTCACTAAAAACAGGCTCTGCTCTTCGGAAAATTAAAAAACCTGATGTCTGCAATGTTGTGTTCTTCTGCAAGGGTAAACAGAAAATGAGACAGAGGAGCTTAGAGGTGACACAGATGTGACTTTGTCATCATTAAAATGTTTCTTGAAAAAGACTGTCCTGATTCATGAGAATCTTTTTTATTTGAGTGTTTCTTCTGAGTTGCAGTATTAGTCATCTAGAATCATGTATGCTGTCTGCAGTTCTTTTTAAGGATCTTTGCTTGTCTGAAGAAGTTCCCTTTATTTTTCTTCTTTCTCACAGTGGTATGTGAACCTTTAAGCACAAAGCTAACTTTTCCACCTCAATTACTCTTGACATGTTAAGTCAGCTTTATCCACAAATAACTGTGCTAGAAATAAGGCTTTTGTTTTCAATTTATTTATTTTCTACACATGCCTGTACTTTCTACTTTGGGTTTGAATTCAAGGCCTCACAATCAATTTGGTGGAAAAACAGCACATAGCCCAAGGTTTTATTTTTCTTTGAGATCTGCAAGACAGCTACAAGGAACCTTTTCAACTCTTTGCAAGAGCAGCAAAGCTGCTGTTCTTATAGACCATGTTGCTTGTGAGTCTGGTGTTGGCGTGATGAAATCACTGGGGTTTGAAAAGCTGTGTATTTGCACATCACCTAAAGCATCAGTCTTTTGCTACGAGCTGCCTTGGCTTTTCAAGGCTTAATGCATGGTGAATAGTCGACATTTACTTCCTAGTAGTTGCCCCATGCAGAGGAGGATCAGGAATGGAAGAGCACTTGATAGTTTTTCATGGCAGGTAAAGCACTTTTGTGGGGATGCTTGGGTACCTTCTGCAAATCTGTTTTGGTTGAAACAAGGCTGGGGAGAAGAAGGGTCTGCTCTGTGCATAGGGCAAGTGACAAAGTACTGAGGTGGGTGGCTCACTGCTACTGAAGATTCCAGCCCACGGGTTTGGTTGGGAAACTGCTTTATTGGAGGCTTTGGTTGGGAAACTGCTTTATTGGAGGCTTTCCTGGAATGTCGTAGCAGGGTCAGCGCCACTTCCACGTGAGGACAGTCCAAGTTGTTGACTCTTTCAGTGCTGGTAGCACAGATGGTGGCTGCTGGTGTTGCATGCTCTGAAATCAGAAATCTGAGCAGCATTGAAGTGATACATCCCATGCATGTAGCTGGAAATGTACCTTATCAACTTAGTTGAAGGCCTTGAAAGGATGCCACGGTGGACTGATATTGTTTGAAGTGCTTGAAAAAGTTTGAGATGGTTAAAAGGCAAAGATTCCAAAAAGGCTGTTCTGAATGCAGCTTGCCATTGAACCTGTGATCTCCTGTGATACCTATTAATTTGAATTTCTGTATAACAACAGTGTTTGGGGCAAGTGATAAAGTGTGAAATTGCTGTCTTTTCATACATAAAACTTAGCACTACAAAGGATGTCTCTTGCAGGTTTGCAAACTTTTCAAAATTATCTGTAGTTGTGAAGCTCCAGAGGGTTATTGCAGTGAGTGGTATCATTGTGTGTATGTATAAGAATTGTGGAATGGCAAAGGGGGAAATGCTAAGAAAAAAAACAAGTTAAACTTCTTTTTTACATGTTAAAAGTACATTAGAAATCACACTAGTTACTTAAAAGTGCTAAATCCTGTAATTGTTAATGTAGAGAGGACAAGTCATAGTGGTTCCCAACATGATCTGATTTCATGTTGAGTTCAGAGTATACACATCTGTAATGCTGAATGAATTTTGCAGACAGTTGTGGGTATCTCCGCAGTATATGCAAAATACTATTGAAATACATAATATTGATACATTTGGCAGGATTTATAAACTTTTCTGGTACTGACAAAACAGACATTCTTTGCTGTTTCAAGGTGAAGTCCAAAAATAAGCACCTCAAGTTATGATAAATAGCCTATGCATTAGATGTTGTCAAGGGCTCTTGAGTTAAACATGCTTGAAATTTTTAGATCAGGCTGGTTTTGAGAGATGATGTGCCAAAATAGAGCTGGAAAATTTTGACAGTGGTAGTGCATTTTTTTCATTCTTTCAGTCACAGAAGGGAACAGACCTGAAGGAAACAGACCTGTATGTTCCTACCCCCCCAGCCCTGCTTTGAACCTACTGCTTGATAAGTGTAGGCATCCAGGGGAGAAGAAGGATTTGTTTTGTATCCTGTCCCCCTAAATGGTTGCTTGTCAGAGTTTATTTTGCTCATGTTATAGCAATGGTACTGCAGCTCTGTGGGAGCATTCTGTGGCTGTGAGCCTCTCTGGCAGCTTGCTTTCACGCCTGCAACTTGGCTTGTTTAATTCTACACAAAAAAATTCTGCTGAAAATGATCTGGACACAAGGATGTAGGCATTTTTGTTGCTGCTGTTCCAGAAAAAGAGGCACAAGCTGGGAAGAGATTTCCAGTGGCAGATTTATTGGGCTGTAAAAAAAAAATCCCCAAACTTATGCAGAGGGTTAGAAATGTGCAGAACTTTTCTGCTGAGTTGCAGGTTAAGTATCTGTTTTAGTCAGGGAGTCCTGGATAGCAAACTCTCACTCTCATGGTTTTATTGTCAGTGAGACCTGCTCTCCTTCGTATATGGCTGACAGGATAATAAAATTAGATTGTGTTTCACCACACTTTCCTCAGTCAGAAACTGAGAATTGAAGCTGAAATGGATCTCTCAGAATAAGGCATGTTCACTTCTGGGTAATTTTACCACCGAAATCAGCTTTCAGAGTTCTGACACCTCTGGTCAGGGACGGCTCTGTTGGTGTTGCATGAATGTGCCACGAGTCTGTTCCTGGAGGGCAGTAAATTCCTTCTGTTGGAAGAAGGTGGGTTTATAGCACTGCAGGTCTGAAATCAGAAGTATGATGTAAGTCTGGGAGTCAACTTGAAGGCAGACCATCAAGTTCTTCCTGAAAAGTTTTAAACTCATCCACTGTGAGAGCTGAAAAGCCATATTTGAAGAGGCAGCTTTCACTTTGGAAAACTAACATGGATATCAAGTAACTTTGTGGTTTGTGGTTGCATCACTTGTCAAGTGCTACTGGTTATGCAAGTAGTATTCGAGTGCGCTGCTGTCACTAGAAGAGGGAAAATTGGGGTTTAAGGTGTGTTTCAGGTTTCCTGTCTCACTGCCAGTTCTCCTCACTTCCTAAAAGAGAGGATGACTTGGCAACCTACAAAAGCCCCTTATTGAAGTGCTCGAACTTTTGAGCTATGTTGTTCTAAAGATACTATCACCTGTCCTCTGAAGTCTGAAAGTAGTGCACACTGCTCAGATCAGTAGCTAAACTGTCTGAGTGGTGTCCTCAGCTGTGCTGCAGTCCCCTTGGAATTGCTTGAGAGAGCTGGAGCAGTTTAGAGCAGCCCAGTAGCCCAAGGTCTGACTGCAGCCTGGAGGGGACTTGTCGTGCCAGCACTGGCTTCTGGGAGCCTCCTGACAGCCCTGAGGTCTGGGATGCAGTGCTGCCATCGGGAAAGCCTCTGGCATGCAAAGCTCAGGGGGCTGTAGGGCCGCTCAAGGGTGCGTCTGCAGGCACTGTGACCCCAGGGAACGCCTGGGGACAAGTGGCACCATCCAGGTGGTGCTGTGGTCCCTAGTGCTAGAGCCAGGGCTGTTTGAGCTGATGTTGGAGCTGGCTGGAGCGAGCCAGGGCTCTGCAAGGCTCTGGAAGCTCCTGAGTTCCAAGACACAGCTGCAGCAGCACGGTGCAAGATTCCAGGCTGGGTTTGGGTGGATGTGACTTCAGTGAGAGCAGTGCAGGTGCTCCGGGGCTGGCTCTAGCACCTAAACCAGCTGGTCTAAGGACAGCCTGGCTCTTGTACACTGTGCAGTCACCCTTGTACTGCACTGCAGATATCTGCAGGGTTGTGTTCTGGGGTTTGGTCTCTGCATCCAGGATTTGGGGGGGTACAGAAGTTGAATAAAGTCTTGCTCGGGCTGCAGTTTTTGCTCTATACCTCTGAGAGTGCCAAAATAAAGTCTTTTCTCCTCATATCCATAAAAAAAGGTACAGACAACCAAAACTGGATGAGAAACAGAACAACCTAATGCATTCTGAGAAAGCAGATATTAAGACAACTGTTAGAAATAGTAGTTTATGTCTAAACTATTTATAGTGTAGTCATGATGTCTCCAAAGAGAGCAATACTATATCACCAACATTTGATAGTGGTGCTCTGAATAGAGAACAGAATGCAAGACAGTACAGATGGCTGACAGACTGCAGCAAATTCCAGCTAATGAAGAAATGCAGTATGTTTGTTTACATGCAAGTTGAAACAGTTGGCTGTTAAAATTGGTTTTAAATCCAGCCCCGAGCTGTGTAAACATAGATCACCCTTATGCAGCTAATAATAAAATATGTGTTTGCATTTAAGGGAAGAAAAAAAAAAAAAAAGCTTTCCTTTTGACAGCATTGCTGCAGTTTGATAACTTGGCTGTTCTGTATTTGATGATCTTCAGTTCATGGGCAAATTAATGCTGCAGGAAATGAAACCAGTTTACTGAGTGAATTTATACGTAGTCTCAAATTGTGAATCTGTATCCCTGAAATGTAGGTTTTATGATTAGATTCTGGAAAAAAAAGATAAATTTGGGTAAATTTTGCAATGCCCTGGACATATAATGCAAACAGAGGAAACAGTGAAGACCCAGACATTCTGCTGAACGGCTTCATCCAATGGACCAGGTTATAGTTTTTCTAGGAGTTTACATTGTGAATCATGGGGAGTGGGAGTGGCTGATTCCTCAATTTTAGAGAGTGAATTTCTGATTATAGTAGTTTTCCCCCCTACCTCCTTTAAAAAATGGTATTTTTGAGCAGCCAGCAAAGCTGTTGTTATTTAATATTAGCACAGTGATGCCATACAATAGGAATACTGCAATCTCTTGTGTATCAGGAAGAGACAGACACAGGAAGAATAAAATGAGGAATTATTTGTACATCCTTTTCTGTAATACATTTCCAAAATGCATGATTTGCTTGTCAGAGTATTTCTGAGAATAAGTTCACTTTACTGGGGCAGCATTCATCTCATTTGCTATCATTTTTTAGAAGCATCAACTGTATTATAGAGAGCTGTTAAAATTCTGGAGCATGTTTCAGGAAGATGTTTCAAATGTAGCTTATTTGCTCTTGTTTTCCTTGCTGATGAGTGTTTAGAATGCATTTACTGGTAAGCATTATCTGACAATGAAAATGCTCTTTACTCTCCAGCAGCAGGCACAGGCAGCTGTTCTGCAGTGACCACAGTGGGGTTGGCTCTGGAGTTGCCCATGGATAGGAGAAAGCAGTAGATAGGATGGGTTGTTGTTTGTGTTCTTTATCATAGCATTTAAAGGTTTACCGTGCAGATGATGTGTTACCAAAGCATGACAGGACTGCAGAAGGTGAGATAAATTACTTCCTTGTGTGGTTGTTTTTCAGAGGCATGTGTGTGCTTGTGCAAATGACAGTCCTCACATGTGGGCTGTAGAGAGAGAGATCAGAAAGTCCTCTGTGATGTATACACACATACATGCATATAGTTTATGCTGATGAGGTGGGTTTTTCACTTCACAGATTGTAGGGTGATGGACAGTTGCTGATTCATGGAGAAAAACAACCCTCCTGCCAAGAACTGGAGATCTGCCATGATGCTAAATGATCTGAGATCCCACTCCCATGGGCATGTGTGGATTTGCAAATCAACCAGGAGTCAGCCTGCTAAGCACAGGAACATTGAAAGTAACCATCAAAACCAATGTTTATTTTGTGGTTTTTCTCTTCCTCTGACTCCATAGTTCAGGACTAAGAAGCAATTTAATGATTGCATCTTAGATTATATCCCCTAAAGTGCTTTCTTGATTTGCCAGATATTTATTATGTAGTTTTCCATGTAAACCAGAATCCGTTCTACTATTGCAGCCAGAATTTTTTAACAGATGTTCAAGCAGTGACAATTCAGATCAGAGCCTTGGATTCCTAGACAGCTTTTGTTTGATTAAAAACAATAACAAATGTTTTGGAGAAGGAAATATATCATAGCAGGGCTCAGTGGATGTTTGGATGCCAATATTGAGCATTTCCAAGTTCACATAAAAAAAGCAAACAAAGATCTCTACAGTCTCTTGAAAGGATATAAACTTTTATGGACCCTAAAAATAGACTTTGTATGTTATTGTGTAACTGTCTAGCGAGGGTTTCTGTTCTGTGCTTGTGAAACATTTGTCACTGGAGTGGGCTGATCCAGTATAGTAATTCATTTGCTCTTCCTAAACTCCAAGGCCTCACTGTTCTCTACTTGAATTGAGTAGATGTGAGGTTAGAGAGAAGCGACTTCCGAAGGTCTAGGTTTAGTTTTGTGGTGCGTGGCTCAGTAAGCTAAAATCAAATGATCTGTAAAATTTAGTCCTGAGGAAAAACTGTCAAGAGGATCTCTGCTTTGCCAGACTCTTTGCCCTGGGAGTGCCCTGAGGGTGAACTTACCTTCAATAAACAACAAGGCAGCAAAAGAATCTCTTAGTGTTGTTGATCCCATCGTAGGTAAGAACAAAAGCTCTGTACCTCTAAATACTTTCTTTGTTTGCCAGGTGTCTATGAGTTATGGTAGATCTGTCCCTAACAACTGTCCCAGCTGTGTCCTTCCTGCAGAGCCCTGTTGGGTTCTGTCTGCTTGCCTTGGGTTTAAATGTGAAATACTTGGTGTGAGGGCACTGGTGGGTAAAAGATGAAGTCTACAGTAGTTTTTTCATGTCGAGCTTCTTCTGTGTCTACACAGCTGCTAGTCTAGGGGTGCTGCTTTATGTAAGCTGTGCTTCTCGCAGGGTTCCTTAGTCATAAAAATGAAAGTCTGGATTGCATCTTCCATCTGAAGATGAGAGGTCCTCCTTGGGTCAAGGTAATGAGTGATGAAATATAATTACCTTGTACATTATAATAATAATGACTCATATATTTATAGGTGCCTGTGGTATGAAATTTGGATGCATTGCACATTCTGATGGATGTTTAATTTTGTTTTCTCTTGCTGTTGGCTGGTATCATCCCACTTAATGGATAATCAGACTTCTTGTTGCAGAGATTTTACATAAGCACTTTGGGGTCCATTTTTGGGAATCTTCGTTTATTTAGTAAATTAGAGTGATTATGGTAGTGCAAATGCAAAAAAACCTCCACCATCATGCCATCAGTTTGTGGCATCTGCCAAACTACAAGAATATTTTTTTAGTAATAGTTCTTGCTCACCAGCAAAACTGGTCATATTGCACATGAACAAATTCCTGCAAAGGACTGAACTTATGCTTGTGCACAGTGGGACTGCTTTGTGAATAATTGTCCCTCATGCTCCCGCCTGTACATAATACCTTCTATAAATGATCCACACCTGTAAGGCACTCATTGCCCCACAGGGTATGTTGCCATATCTTACCTTTCTGTTGATGCTTTTATTTATCATTAGTCAATAGGTTTGTGCTGGTTTTAGTGTTTTAAATTCAGTGTATCTCATCTTAAGAAGCTTAAAATGTTTTGGTATAATGATTCTGAATAACTCTCAAAACTTTTTGACTAAGGATCTGAGTTTTTTAAGTACAGAAATACTCCACTGAATAGGAACAGTGTCTTGCCAAAGAGAAAGTTGGTAAGACCCTTGAATGTTTCATATCTCAGTGCCTTCTACATGCAAAATATTAGCAATGTATGGTGTTTGTGCATTGTATTCACTGCAAAACTCTCTAGTTAACTTCAGTGCCCAGGGAGGAAGTATAGATTCATAGTACAATGCATTACTACTGTATAACTTAGGGGCTTGGCAACTGGATTTCTTAACTGAGGCCCAGGTTGTGATTATTGTTACAATATTTCCCTACAAAGGAAAGGAGATGCTGGGGTTTTTTGCAGATAAATGAAATATGACCAAACCTCAGTTTCTTGATCTCAGAGGTATTCACATATTACACCTTAACGTTGGAGCCAAAACAGTCCTAGCTCTCTGGCATAATCACTAATGGTCCAAAACAAATTTATCCCTTACACATATATGTGCAAGTAAAATCTGAAGTTAACTGCAAGTGCAAGTAAGATTTGAAGTTAATTCTAAGTGGCTGTGTTTGAAGGAGAAATTTGGTTCTTGCATATAAAATAATTTTAATGACGGTAGTGAGATTAAGTTTAAAGTTTCGCGGGCATTAAGGTGTTGAGTCCCTCTCTAGTTAAGAATAAATGACAGTGGAAGGAATTATGGCAGGTTTTAAGTGGCACAAGTCACAAGATTGATTAGGTACTAGCTCTAATAGCTTTTGCGATTTGCAGCCCTTGAGTAGAAAAGATCTTTTTGGATTCACTTTATGCCTAGCAGATTTAGTAGATTTAAAATAAAAAGGCATCTTTTAAATCTCCCAAACACTTTTGCGGCGTTGTTGCGTTTGACGTAAGTTTATGAAGATGACTTCAGTGCAATTAGGCTTCGCTGATACAGTACTTTTCCACTGGATTTACTCGGAGCTCGTGAATGTGTTGTAACGAACTGCACTGCAGGCTGCAGTATCTGATTGTCATGCCAGGAGCATCACTAGCGTAGAGCTAAATAGAGATTGGTGAGGAAAGTGGGTCAGGAAACAGGCCTACTGTACCTGCAGAGACTGCAGAGTGCAGCGGCAGCGGAGCAGAGTGTCCACAGCATGGCACTGTCTCACAAAGCATCGTGGAGGAGAGGGGCTCAGCAAGTGGTTCTGATAGGATAGTGGGCATGTCTGGGAGCTGGAGATGCTGCTGCTTTCATCCTCCCTTCTCCCCCCCACTATACACACTTGCTTTCCTGGGTGGTTTTAGCAGTGCCCATTTAATTTTTTTTTCTTTCTTTCCATTAAAACATTCTTACACTGCCAGAGGTCAAAACCTTGCTGTCCTGTCCTGTAAGACAGACTGCTGGAGACTTGCTTGCTGTTTCATGTGAGACAGTGCTAAATGTTGCTAAGGACTCTTCCCTGTGCTTTTCGGATGCAGGAGAGGAAAAGGTATGTAGGATGCTGCTCAGTAGACCTCGGTGTGGTTGTTTAAAAAGGCTTTTCTGAGTGTTTCTTGCTTCACTTGCAAAACTAGTCTTGCTAGAGGTGACATTCAGAATAAAATTACAGTACAAAAAGAAAAAGAGAAATAAAAACTGAAGCATCTTTAAGCAACCAGTTGGACATGCCAAAATTACCCGAGAAGAGGAAACTACAAAAGAAAGGGAGCAAAAAAAAATCCCAGAAGAGCCGTTACAAGAATTTTTTCTCAAGTGTAAGAGGAAATGGTGAAAGGAACCAAAAAAAGATAATTTTGAAGTTCTTGTTTCCTCTGCTGACTGCCTTTGTCACTGTGGAGCTTAATTGTTGTGGCTCAAAATAGTCCCTTTTTGTAACTCTTTTGGTATATTGTGTGCTCATCTATGTCCTGACCTTAAAGAGGACATCTAAAACAGGGGATGATAATAGACTAAAAAAAAACCACAATAATTTTTAGCTTTAGATATAGTTGTTTTCATTGTACTTCATTTATATGAGAAGGAATATATTTCACTCACAAGGTTTACTTGAGATTTGAGACCTAAGAGTACGAAGGAAAGACAGAAAGGTAGTTGTCTGGTTTTCAGTTTTCAGTGAAAGGTCCATACTAAAAGGGAATGCTTTTCAGGAATCTTTTGGAGTATGAATCTATTATTAATCCAGAGAAAGGAAGAAGATTGGGGTCAGAGGCCTTCCGACTTCAAGTGCCAAAGCATGCAAGGTTCTTGCCTTCTCAGCTTCCACTGAAGCTTCCACTGCATTGATAAATGGTGTAAATCCAAACACTTGTTGACTTAAGCAGAGGGATTACCATTGATTAGGTTAAAATAAAAGTTGGAGGAGAAATAACGTGGCTTCATACTTGCTACCCCGTTTGTCTCAAGCTTTGGATCCCAGAGACGTGATGAGAACAGGAGACGGGATACAACCACTGTGCTAAGAAAAGCAGGGTGGTGCAGAGGGCAGGATCCTGTGTCTTCAACCTGCTTTCATTAGTCTTGGCTTGAATTGTTATGCAGAACAGAACATCCACACTGGTACAGGATGGACAGGGCAGGTCACCATTCTGCCAGTAACTCTTCCTCGTCGTGACTGTAGGGAGATCAGTTGTGTGGTGCCCTCACACCACTGAAGAGTCTTCTGTTTCATGTTGTGATGCACGTAGAATGGTACTGAGAAAATGCCTTTGAAAACAAGGCTTTGGTTTGTAAGCAACTTGGATACTCAAAAGGAGAGACATCCTCAGTGTCATAATTTCCAGACTGTGTAATAAATGAATGATAACATTAATAGCATTTCAAAGACAGGAGAATAAATGCCTCAGACTGAAACACCTTCAGTTGCTGTAGTAGCATAGACAGTTTAGGGAACTGAATATATTAAAATTCATAGATGTTAGCAGCATTAGTTTCATGTTTAAATCCAAGAGCAGCTTTACTGTGATAATTCAGCAGAGTAATCAAAACAAAAATGAACTTTCTTCCCTACTCTGGGTATTGCAGATAAATCCTGTGAATTTCCCAGTGCAGGTTACTGAAATGGACAATGTTCATGTTCTGCCCTGCCATCGCATATTGCACTAAGCAGATTTTTCTGACCTCTACATTCTGCATTTGCACAGTTCTGTAAACCGTTCCAGCTCACAAGCCTTGACACAGGGAGCATAAACATGTAGGGGCAAGCAAACGTGTGCCAACAGTAGCAGTGACAGCATTCCCTGGCTTTCAGTCCAAAGGGAAATGACTTCAGTTCCTAAAAAGACAATTTACAGCATGTACCACATGATCTATGGACAAGATCATGTAGTGCCTTATGTGCTATTTATGTTTAAATACCAAGTAAAGGTCTTGCTAAGCTATCAAAGCTTTTATTCTTAGTTGTTCTTCCATTTTGCTTTTAATATAGATATGGAGTTAATGTGATAACGAAAGGAGAGGGTGAAACTGTATGTGGTTTCTACTCACTTTCTGGACTTTGACTGCTTGTGCTGCCTTGTTCTAGGCCTGCAGTTGGGTCACCTGTGAAGGAGATTTTCTCCTGAATGTGAATACTAGCTTGGTCACAGAATCACAGCATGGTTAAGGTTGGAAAGGTCCCCTGGAGGTCATCTAGTCCAACCTCCCTGCTCAGGCACATTAGGCAGGATTGTCCAGATGGCTTTTGAATATCTCCAGGGAAGGAGACTCTACAACCTCTCTGGGCAATCTGTTCCAACACTCAATCACATGCACAGTTAAAGAAGTTCTTCCTCATATTCAGGATGAACCTCCTGTGCATCAGTTTGTGCCCATTGCCTCTTGTCCTATTGCCCGGCACCACCAAGCAGAGCCTGGCTGCATTCTCCTGACACCCTCCTTTCAGATACTGACAGACATTGGCAGGGCACCCTCTCAATCTTCTCTTCTTGAGACTGAACAGCTCTCTCAGCCTTTCCTTATAAGAGAAATGCTCCAGACCCTTAATCATCTTCATAGCCCTCCAGCTGCTGAACCCACTGCAGGAACTCCAAATCTCTGGTACTGGGGAGCCCAGAACTGGAC
>VYZT01024177.1:168996-192736 GCA_013400735.1 Pomatostomus ruficeps | reverse complement strand
CCTCGGCCGGAGCCCCCCGAGGAGGAGCCCCGCGGGCGGCGGCGGCGCCAGCGCCAGGTAACGGGGGCGGCTCCGTGCCCCGGCCCCTGCCCTCGGGAGTTCCGCGGCCGCTGTGTCCGTGCCCGGCCCCACGCGTGACCGCCCGCCCCTCGGGTCCCCTCGGCGGTGCGGCTTTGCTGCCCGGGGCGCCGGGCACTTCCCTGTCCCTGCTGTCCTTCCCCCGCGAGTGACCGGAGATGAGACACCCCGGTGCGAGCTGCCGGGGTTCACAAGTACAAACTTTTCCCCGCGCGTTTGCACCGGCGGCGGAGTTGCCAGAGATGCCACGAAAGCGCGGGGTGGTTTTTTCCCAGTGCCCGAGCCGGGGGCTCCCTCCCCTGCGGGCGCAGCTTCTGAAGCAGCGGCGTTTCCATCGGGCTGGCCCCGCTCGGGAGGCTGACGTGGGCGGTGTGGAGCTCGCTGGCCGGAGCGAGGAGCTGCTGTCACCTCGGGAGCTGCACTTTGCGGGTTTTCCAGGGAAAAGGGAAAGCGCCTCGTTACTGCCGTGTGCTGCCACTGGGTTCCAAAGTGCGGAGGCACTGGCAGATTTTAAGCTTTCGAGCCTTTTGTTTTGAATGTTTTTTAGATGTAAATGGATTTAGCAGAACTTTAAAGGAGTTTTAAATCGCGGTGTGTTATGTTTCCTCTCCCAGCACCTTACAGGCAGAGTATTTTTTTTTAAACTAATTAGTTGAGAAAGGGCAGCTTTCGGTGGGTGGAGGACTTGTTTTCCCCCTTGCATTCCAATTATATTATGGTCAGTGTGACCTCATATATCTAATTAACTTGGTATGTCTTTGTGTCTCTGATTCATGATTTCACAGAGATGTTCTGAATGAAAGACCATTCCTGTTTTTTGAGCTCTTACTCCTTAACTTATTAAAGCAGTTGGTTTCTCCCCAGCATTGTTACCCCACTGAATGCAGGAGATGTTTTCTGGGGCTGAGAGTAGGCCACGGACAGAATTCAAATGCCGGTATTAAAGCAGGATTATTTCCACTAGCAACTGTACCTCCTGAAGTCATTTTTCTTGAAGGCATATCTCTGTGATTATCATGGAAATCAAGAAGAACACTGAAGGAGGGAGCCTGGAAAGTATGGAACTGCCAGGGAGTGTAAACAACCGTTCCATTTCAATGCGCTTTTCAGTGGCATCTTCATGTTTCACAATTTGACGTTATCTAACTTCTCGCTTATTTGGTGACTTTGCAAGTACTTTTTACAAGGTCTGCAGCACAACAGCAAAAAAGGAGGAATTCAGTATCCAAACCATGCATGTTCTTAAAAATTTTGGGTTTTTATGGGATTTGGTGGTTGTTTTTTCCCTCGTTATCCTGCACCATTGGCCCCAGTGGGAGTTTGTGTAACTGAGAAGCACGATTCTGTGGGTCCTGTTCAGCCCCTTGCTGGAAGATTCTGTGTTGTGTTAGTTACTACTAACATTTATTCAGGTGAGGGTATCCATAAAAAAAGAATTTTTGTGGGGAAGGTGTGACACGAGTGGTTCAAGTGGAGGTGATGCTTGCCTGCTTGGAAAGGCATCAGCTGGTGGGATCTGCTGGGCTTAAAAAGCCTGATCCGAGCTAAACTGAAAGCAGTGTGAGGGCTTGAATTGGGATTGTAAGAAACAGGCCATGATTATTACTTTAGTTCCTCCTTATGAGCAAAAGAACATTATTTTTTTATTTGATGTGAGATATCCCACCTTATCTAACTGATTCCTTCAGGATAATAACGAATCTGATTAGGACTGTGGAAGATCTTGTGATGGGATCACGGTGTACGTGCTTATATGAGACTGCATGATTGATTAGCAGAACCTTGGTGAAGTTCTATCTGTGTGAATGTAAAACATTTAAATTCTGTTTTGTCAAGTTGGTTTGTCAGAGGATGCAGGTTTTGGGCTCAGCTCAGAAACAAAGCTATTATTTAGGATGCGTGTTTCCTTTACGAGAGTCAGCATCTTGCAGTGACGATGAATTTTAACTGGGATTTATACTGCTTGCTGTAGTCACATAATAACAGAAGACATCAGGTTTTAAGTTTTAAGAAGTGCAGAATTATTTCAACATAAGAGCTTGATGTAGGCACAAGTCATTAGCTGGCTGGTGCCTCACAGTTGTCAGCAATGACATTCATCTGCCCTGCTTTGGTCGTTAGATAATTTTGATAAATCTAGGTACGTTTCTGGTTAGCTTTGAAAACTTGATTTTTCATGGTGGTTTCACTGCTCATTCCTCTTGGAAGCAGCAATTCCTGTGCCTTCAGTCAGACTTTTTTATATGAAGGATTTTAAGTACGTGCCAAGCCAATGTGTGTGAAGCATCAGAAAGAAGAGGATTGTTTTACATTTGAAGGGCAGATGTGGCTGTGCTCTCCCTTAAACCAGCGTGGCAAGGCTGGGGAAGTGAACCTCTGGCAGCACATTTAGTTCCCTGAAAGTGACTTTTTCAATGCAAAACATCCCTTGCATGGCAACCTGTCAAGATCCTTTTCCTTTCTGTGCAGCCTGGGCACACACACTTGCAAGTTTGGCTGGAGTTTGACAATAACGTGCTGAAGCCCCAAGTATTTCATACTCGTTTCATGAAGAACCCACTTCATAAAAGGAGAGAGAAACATCCATGCTGGTTTTGAGTGGCTTTTTTCCCTTTCTCTGAGTGGTTGGAGGAGGTTGAAACTTCAACCATTTTTGGATTGACAGCAGCTACAGTTGGTTTTGTGCAACCGCTTCAGAGAGAGAAAAGTTGATTTAAAAATATTTCTATTTCAAAGTGTGCAAGAAAATGTGTTTCATATCATGGAGCTGCTGTTGGGACATTGACTGTCAGGGTGGCTGTCAGGGAAGGAGCCTGTTCAGTGAATCACCAGTTTTGATACAACGCCTAAATCTACCCTTGTTTGTGCTGCAAAAGTAGACGAGATCATAATAGGAAGAAGGTTTCAAAAATTAACAACTATATTGCATTTTGGAAGAGTCTGCATGCATTATCTTTCTCTCAGGAATAAATTTGAAGGCTTGAATAGATTAGCAGGCTCTGTAATGAGGTGGGAACGCATTATTTTGAATGGATTTGGATTGATTTCGACAGGTTTTGGGTTAATTATGTTTGAGACACTTTGGCTGTGACTAATAAGAAAATTACATGTAATCTAAACTTTAAGACCTAGGAATGCACGCTGTTGTGCTCGAGCACTCAGGCTGCTCCTGCTGTGTCAGTGCCTCTCTGAAAAAATTGTGTGTAGTAAATAAACTACTAGCAAGCAACTGGATGGGAGTTGCTCTGTATTGTTGGAAGGACTTTGCTATAAACATTTTATTGTGCTCCATCTTTTTGAGTTCTGTCTTCAGCCTCCCCATAGGGATGTGTTCTGCAAGTATTTTGTGCTGCTTTCTGGGGTGCTTAATCTTAATTTCTGTATTTGTTCTCATCAAACACATTAAACTTTAAGGCCCAGGTCGCTGCATTGCTTTTGATGCGTTTAAACATTTAATTTAGGTTACAAAATCCAGCTACAGACTGTTCATAACAGACAAGTTGAACTATAAAGGAATGAATGTAAGTGTTAGGAAGAATTGGCTAATGATAATTAATAATTGCATCACTCTGTGGATCTATGGGCTTTTTAATGTCTTGGGAGTCTCTTGAGGTAGGAAATTCTTAGAGCTGGAGCAGCTGTTCTCATTTTACAGGTAGGACGACTTGGCTGTATCCTACAGATCCTTGTCCTTTCCTCCAGCTGCTGCTCCCCCGTCCCTTCCGTTCTCCTTGCCCTGTGTGAGGTGCAAGAATGAGCAGAGCAGGGAAGGGGAGCTGAGGTGTTCTCTGCCATGATCTGCCCTCCAGGCAGTTTGGCTTTGCCTCTACACCTGCCTCTTCTCAGACTTCTGGATAATTGGTTTTTAAAAGTTAAAAGTTAAATTTGCAGTCAAATGCGTCCTGCTGTGGCACTTTTTAATCTCCCATTCCAGCTCACCTTTGTTTTCACTGTCCTCTAAGTTTATTTATATACTTATAAAAACGATGCAAAGTGTGTCCCAAAATTCTTCTGTGCCTCATTGCTCCTTCTCTCACTGATTATTGCCCTCAGTGTCCCAGACTATGACTGATGTAGTTCAAATAGCGCCTTTCTCTGGGGTTTTTATTCCAGTTCAGGCCACTCCAGGCTCCTGAACCCCTGCAATGTTGGGAATTCCTCACCTCCAAGGCTCAGCTTTCTCCTCCACGGTGTTTATGTTGGATGTCTGTTGTTATCCCTGCTCCCAAGGGCTTTCCAGGCATTCTGCTTTCACCGGGGATTGCTTCTGCTGGGTCTGTCCCTTGGAAGGGTTGTCCACACATCCTGGATTTTTCACTGCAGAGCAGCTGCGTGATGCAGAGCTCAGCGTGGCTAAAACTGCCCAGGAAAGCTGAGCGCTTTGCTGTGGGGCTTTAAAACGCTGCAATAAAACGTTGCAGGGTTGAGTCCCTCTCCCAGTGAATTCCATTGCCAGGAGCCACATCAAAGCAGCTCCCAGCCTGCGGATGGCTTGATTTAGAGACTCAGTTAAGGGGAAACATTAAACAGATAGGGAGAAGGGGAAAAGGTGATCTGTGTGAGCAGCTCATTATTCACTTCAATAATTCAGCGATTTTTACACTAATAGGTTGGAAAGTAAATACCACTTCACGTAGATGTAATATTCCATTATTTATACTCTGATGAAATTGGGGGTTATTTAAGACTAAAGCAGAAGGCTTTAAACCCTTAATGAAACATATTGCCTTGTATAGTCAGTAAAGGGCCAGTGGCCAGTGTTCCCTTACACAGAGGTGGGTTACTCTGCAGGGTAGAATGCTGCTGTTACACAGAGCAGCACCTCAGTGTCTGGAAAAAATAATAACAGCTTAAAACTGTCACTTTTCTCTTTATTTAGAACTTCTGTTTGTAGCGTTAACTTCGGTGATTAATTGTGTGTGTGTCACTGTGCGTGCTGAGCAGGGGCTGGGATTGATGTCCTCTGCTCAGAAATGTGTCCAGAACAGGCAGTGATCTATGATTTGCCTTTTGAACTCCCCTGCAGTGATTCCTGTGCCTGGGATTCAGTTGCCTGGTCAGCTCCATCCCGTGTAACGGAGCCTAAGTGCCATCTGTGCCAGAATGTGGGTACACCATGGTGGAAGCATTCCTGGAGATGCAATTTTTACCTCCACACTAAACACAGAACCAAAAGACTTTTCAAAAGGTCTTCAACTCCCCAGGAGAGCCTGATTTTTCTGGCTCGCAGGGAGCTTCAGTGTGCCTCTTACCTTTGGGTTCCCCAGCATTTTGTCTGAAATGTATTTAAAGCCCACACAGGTGGGTGCTAAGTGAAAATCCCACGGTTTGGCCCTTGGAATAAAGTCTGATTCATCTGGGATGTGTGACTATATTTGTTTTCAAAAATCTCTATTTTAGCAAAACCTCGCGGATTCCATGGGGTGAAATGGAGAGCAGTCCTTTGAAACTGTGCCAGTGCCTTCAGGCCAGGATTAAGGCATGCATCTCTAATAGCAAAATTAATTAACTGTTAGAACGATTTACATATGGATGGAGTGGGGGTTTTTTTTAAAGTATGGATGTCTT
The DNA here is from genome assembly GCA_013400735.1 of Pomatostomus ruficeps. Lineage (NCBI taxonomy): Eukaryota > Metazoa > Chordata > Aves > Passeriformes > Timaliidae > Pomatostomus > Pomatostomus ruficeps. Next base: position 187,090 of record VYZT01024177.1, on the reverse strand, counting down.
CTTCCAGTCTAGCCATTATGGGCTTGGGAGTGAAGTTGCTGGATGCAGTTGTGTGATCTGCACTGTGTTAGAAACTTGGCTGGGTGGCTGGAGCTCTGTTCTGGCTTCCTGACCTCTGGGCTGGGGAAGGAGCTGTGGTTTGCACACAGCAAGGTGGTGTCTGGTGTGAGGTGCTCTGAAATTGCCTTCATCTGTGTCTGTAGTGCAGCGGTTTCTGCAAAGCCAGAAATGTGGGAATAACAGAGAATTTCTGAAAATAGCCTATTTCTTTGTGCTGTAATTGTAACACTATTGATCTGTCCCATTGACAAAAATTAGCATGCCATTTGCAGGTTCTGTGGATATGTAACCAAAAAAACCCTCCTGATCCCTTACAAAGTGATGGTGAAGAAAAAAACCAACCACCCTGATGTCTGTTAATGTGGGGTACTGTCTCCCTCAGTCATTTTTATGTGCCTATCCCTGAATTTTCAGGAAGCCTGGAGAGCAGAAGCCGCCAAAGGAGCCCCCATCCTTGCAGTGCATGCACCTGGCAGTGGTGGCATGTGGGGACCGGCTGGAGGAGACGCTGATCATGCTGAAATCAGCAGTTCTCTTCAGCACCAGGAGGCTCTGCTTCCACATCTTTGCCGAGGATTCCCTTAAGCCTGAATTTGAGAAGAAGGTGAGTTCCTTTGTCATTTGGTAAATCAATAAATGAGGCAGTTATAAGTTGAAAATCTCTGAGAAAAATGAAATTGATATCAACAAGTAGCAGCTGAGCACGTTGTTTACTGTACACAGCTATAAATTGCTTTTGCATGCGTTTTTTTACAAAAGCTGTGTGATGTGTAGTGTCTGATTCCTCCCACCATGTCTTTCAGTTGAAGGAGTGGCCTTCCTCGTATACAAAGAAGTTTGAGTCCAACATTTACCCAATAACCTTCTCAGTAGGAAATGCTCAGGAATGGAAAAAGTTATTCAAACCATGTGCTGCCCAGCGCCTGTTTCTTCCGGTAAGGCACCTGGATTTCTGAGGAGATTGCTTCAGGAAAAGGTTAATGCCACAGAAAGGAAGCTTTGCCGGTGTGACATTAAAACCATTTTCAGGCTGAAACATCTGCTTAAAGCTATTTTAGTCTGTGCTTAAGACACTGTAAAAAAACAGCACAGAAATCCAGCCTGGCTTTTTCCCGGCTAACAAAGGATGTGTGTTTCTGATTTGTCTCTGCTTCCATGAGCCTCTCGGGCTCTCCAGACTCTCCAGACTCCAGAGAGAGTGTGAGAGCTCTCTCAATGCAGATCTTTTGGGGTAGATGCCTTTCATAAATAAATTCTTTACGACATGTCCTCTTTACCCACCATCTTCCTTTCCATATGTCAGCCCTTAAACTGATGCTCTCAGCCTTCCCTTTTCTTTGAGTTTTATTTCTTTTTTCCAAGACTGTCAGAATTGCCCTTAAGGTAATCATTCCAGTGTGTTTGAAGTTGGATTTCATGCAAGAGCTTGGTGTATCCTGGAATCCTCAAGTTCACTGAAAAGTTGTGTTACACTCGGTGTCGTAAACTTGGAGAGAAGGGAAGTGTTGATACCAATTTCGCATATCAGAAGTTGAAAGAACGTTTGCATAAAGCGATTTCTGTGGAACTGAGAACATCTATCAAAAATATCTTGTGGGTTGCTGTTGGGTTCAGTTCACTCCAGTGAAGTGACAGGCTGTTCACATGATCCAGATTTCTTCATCGCTGTCTTAGGAGAAGTGGGGGGGGACAAAGAAATCTTTCCCCTCTCAGATGGAAGCAATCAGGAGACAGCTGCACGTCCAGATACGTAGCCTGTGAATACATATGTGAGAAAATATGTGCTGTCAGCAGTTCTGCTGAGCTGCCATTTAGGGCTGGACTATCAACAGCACAAAGGCCAGATGGGCTGGAAGTAACTCCAGCTTCAGCAGGGACCCTCACTCCCCTGAGTAAATACTTGGATCACCTGGAAAATAATCCCTAAGCGCTAGCTTGTTCCACGCAGAGTGTCAGGATGTACTGGTAAACAGAAATCTCTCTTCTCCTGTGGTATTTTCTGTCATTTTGGAAGACTGATCATAGGAATGATTTCACTGTTACTTCTCTTCACTGCTCTGATGACAGAGAAGGGTTATGCATTCATGCTAATTCCTTTGGGCTGGGCAGTGCTTTTATTGATTCCTTTTTGTCACTCACACGTTGCTGAAGTTCCCCAGTAACTTCTTTTAAGGAATATTGAGCTGTTGGACGTTGTGTGAGCAGAATGAGGGGACAGCTTGGACTGTAGATGTTTGTTTCTGAGGGGCAGTTGCAAAATGCTGTGTGTGGTCAGGCCGAGGTTTATGGCTCTGTGTGGGAGGGGCTGTCTGAGAGGAGTTGCAGCTGACGCGGGGTTGATGTGGGTACAGTAAAGAAACCAAGCTGTAGTCAGAGCCGAGGGGGCAAATGTCCAGTGGGACCCTCGAGCTTTGGTGCTCCAGTTCACAGGCTGACACAGCTTGGGCTGTTCCTGGGTAATTCCAGCCATTATTTTGGGGTTTTGGTGTTTAATAACTGGGTTCTGATATCCCATTTGAACTGTCTGCACACAGTGGGAAAAGAGGGTTCCAAGTGTTACTGTTTAGAGAACTAATTTGACTTGTTTAAAAATAAATATCAGTATTTTTTTTTATCCTTCCCTGTACAAAGCATTTTTCCCTGCAGCAACATGAAATGTGCCTGGATTTAGGGAGGACCCCAGGAGAGCAGTAGCTGAGTTTATCAGCTGTTTAGCTCTCAGTTGTGCAAATTGTCTTGCTCCTGATAATGCTAAGCCCGAGTGGAATGTGAGTCTTTGATTCACAAGTGCCTCTCCTGCCAAAGAAATCTCCTGCGCAGCACCAGCAGGCGTGTGAAAGTGGACAGGAGGGTCTGAGGAATGTGCTCAGGGAAAATTGGGTAAGAACCTTGCAGTGGTTTTACTCACGGGTGAAACTGGAGCTGTGGGATGTCACCCTGCAGTTTGCAGTACTGAACTCTTCTCTCCTGGGCAGCAGGTTGGGGTGCACATTTCCCAGCTTGTTGAATCCACCCAGAGTGTTGAAATATTAAGGAAGACTGCAGAGCATCCTGCACGTTTTAGAGGTGTTCTGAGACATCTGATCACATTTGGCACTTAGATGCAGGGGACGTAGATGGAGCCTCTGTGTAACCTCACAGGTCAATCTTGTGCTGCTCTCTGCGGCAGTGAAACCATCCAGCGCATTTACAGGAAGATGTGGATCTTCTTGTGAGCACAGAATGAAACTTTCACACTAAACCAGGAGGGTAATGCTCTCAGCAGTCACTGGGAACTGGTTTGTGCTCCTAAAATGGGTGTTAAGAGAGCCGGTGAGGAACATCCTCAGGTCCCAGGGATGTTGGTCCCTCAGGGCTGCCTGCAGCTGTCTCTGTGCTGCTCTTCCGGAGCCACCGAAACAATCAGCTAAAGTATCCTGAAATGCTTAAGGGATTTTTGGATGATTTTTGGATGAACATTTAGAGCCCTTCTCAAAACACTTAATCTACTTAAGAGCTTTTAAGATGGATTAGCAATATCCCTGTGTTACAGCTTTCCTCCTGAGGGATGCTCAAGTATCCAGCCCAGGGGGAATAGATGCCAGGGCCTTATCTAGACAAAAGTCTCTGCTGTAACTTGAGTTAATCTCTTGCTACAATGAGGTTTAGTAACTCAGCTCTGTGGTACTGTTACTCCAGCATCAAGCTTTGTGATTTGTCCCTAATTTGGGATAAAGCTGTGCTAAGCTGCCACATGAGCCCTCGCAAACCCTTGGGTAGCCCAGCTTCAGAGTACAGCAGCGTGTGTTTACTCAGGAGTGGGTTATTCCTTGCCAACCTTGCTAACACGGGGAGCATCTATAGAGACAGAAGTTGTGAAATCAAATTACAGATAATTGAGTATTTAAGTGAAGTGCCAGGCTAAATATAGCCAGTTCTGTGCAGAACTTTTTGACAGATCTACTAAGAATATTCTGTATAGCTGCAAAAAAAAAAAATTAAAAAATCTCACTTTAAGCTCTGAGTGCCTGCAGAGCAAAGGGAAGAGAAGCACAGCAAGCCGTGTTTCTGGCCATCCCTTTCCAAAATCCCAGGCTGTCAGGTGTGTCTGCATGGCTTGTGTGAGCTCAGACCTCCAGACACAGCCTGGCAAAGCTCCTGCTCCAGGGCACTGCGTGTCACTTTTATCCTGCACTGCAGGTTCCTGCTCTGCGAGGAGCTCCTGCAGCTGCAGTCGGTGAAATTAAATCCCCCCTACCCGAGGCACAGCCAGGAGAGATGTGAGCAGTTCAAACTGACATCTGCAGGTTTTAAAGGAGTCTTAACACCTCACATGTGAAAGTGTGAAGGGCTTACAGGAGGCAGCACAGCTCTTTTTTTAGCCACTTGGGTGTCACTGCAGGGCAACACCTTGGTCACAGCAGAAGGAAGGATCTTTTCACCAGCAGAAGGAGCGCATGTGAATCCTGAGAGAGGAGTACATGGTGGGGTCAGGTGCTGGTAGGTGCCCACTGCACAAAGAACTGAAATTCCTGCATGAACCTGTGGGAAAAATGTTACAGCCCATGGACTTCCACAGGCTTAAATTTGTTTGTGTGTTGAAGGCTGCTGAAATAATGTTTTCCTGCTGGAAGGAGCAGTGGCCAGGCTGTCACTTGGGAAGGATGAGGAGGGTTTGCAGGCACCTGTTAAACTTCCCCCTGAACTGGGGTCTGGTTTTCCTGCTGGAAAATGCCTGAACTGGGCTTTTTATCAGGGCTCCCTTAGACAAAAATCTTACGTGGTCTGCAGTGCTGTGGATCCCGCAGGCAAAGTCTAATAACTTCTGCTCTGCTTGTCTTCCAGTGTTGCCTCCTGTCCCAGATAAAATTTTGGGGTGTTTTTTCTTTTTTTGATGTATTTTGATTTCATGTGACTTTATATAGCAGATCCCTATGAATTAGGTACTGCAGAATGATTAATACACAATATCCAGGAGATCCTTAAACTGCAAACCTTTTCTCCTTTCAGGCTGTCTTCTATTGATTTATTCCTACAGTAGCTGTCTTTTTTATTGGTTTGGTTTTTTAGCACTGGACTTGAGGATATCGAACATCTGCAAATATTTACTCTGAGCTCTTAGCGTATTATTGAATTATTTTTGTCACTCATTTATTGATACCTCCACATGCTGGTTTGCGGGGGTTTTTTGTGGGAAAATGCAGTATTGCTATAATCCTCCATCCAGCAGAGCGATCTGGCTTGTGTTGAATGTGTTCACTTGGAGTTTGTTGTAAGCATAACTTTTGTTTAAAATGCAGAGACAGTTCCTTCTCCTGCTTGCCCTATTCTGTAGGAAGAACATGTAGTTATCCTGTCAGAAATACAGGTCAGGGATTTGTTAAACTTGACTAAATGTCAGTCTGAATCCCAAAGTGCTCAGTCAGGTGAAAAATCTCATTTAAGTCTTTACTCACGGATTTGGCATCTTAGTGGATTCCTGTTGAGCGTGCTTAGAGGTGATATTTTTCACCCACTTGTTGAAAATCCTAATGTTGTTCACTCTGTTTCACAGGTAATCCTCAGTCACAATACATTAGAATTTATGTAAAACCCAATTTCTTTGGTAGAATTCATTGTAACGTGCATAAATAGGAGAGCTTGTCATTAATACCATTGCAATTGGATGAGAGAATGATTGTTGTGTTCCACATGGTGAAAATACAAAGCCTTTTGGATTTGCTTTTTAGAGAAAGAGTGAGAAATAAATAGGGTTTTTGGCTGAGACCAAAGTAAGAAAATGTCAGTCCTTCAGGAAATTTTGGACAGTTTTAGAAAATAATAAAGAGCAGCAAAAATGCAGCTGGAGCTGGTGGTCAGCTGTAGGAAATGATCTTTGTTACTTCACAAAGACTTGAAGCGGCAGATCATTTGTCCCAGCCTGGGATAGCAATGAAGGAGTGTGTGAGGATTTGGGCAGCCACAAGGGGGAACATGGGCAGCAGGAACAGCTGAAATATCCCGGCTCTGAGCTGCACTTGGCACCCTTCTGACCTGAGCAGCTTTACTGTGGTTATTCCTCATGCAGAATCTGGCAACAGAGGTCAGAATATGACCTGGTGTGTTTTAATGTGACATTTCTGGGTAACAACCAAATTTTGTTCTTCAAGGGGATGCATGTATATTAGTGATCAATGGGGTTGTCTTAATTAATGTGAAACAGTTGTATATATTAATACCAAATATAAACTTGTAAGTCTTCTGCTCTCCTGGGTTACATTTCTCTCAGTGTTGAACACTCTATGGTTCACCACTTACAGATCTTGAAAAGAGCTCTGTAAATATAAATTATTTCCATTTAATTAATAATAAGTAATTATTTACTTATTATCTGAACAGATACTAAGTAGTCCTTGCAGGTATGTTTGGGAGTTCAGTGGATTGCTGCTTCATATGAAGGTTAATGCAACCCCAGTACTCTGGTAGCTGTTTTGTTGTGCAGTTCAAAAAAACCCCACAGCAAACAACAAGCCAATAATCTGATAACTGTTGTTCCTCTGTGTAATTACATTTAGCTGATAAATCAATAACCTCCTCCAAATTATCAGTTTAAAATAAAAGAACCTTCTGCCAATAATCTTGGTGTTTATCGTTTCTGTGATTTGTTTTTCATCTCGCCGCGCAAACCCCAAAGGTGATTTTAAAGGACGTGGATTCCCTGCTCTACGTGGACACTGACGTGCTGTTCCTGAGGCCCATCGATGACATCTGGCACCTCCTGAGGGAGTTCAACTCCACGCAGCTGGCGGCCATGGCCCCCGAGCACGAGATCCCCAAGATCGGCTGGTACAGCCGCTTCGCCCGGCACCCCTACTACGGCACCACCGGCGTCAACTCCGGCGTGATGCTGATGAACCTGACACGCATCCGCAGCACCCAGTTCAAGGTGAGAGCGCTGCAGCTGCTGCACAAACTCAGGGCTGGTGTCTTTTTCACATCTTGGGAAGCTCGGTGTAAAATTGCATAGAGTTCGTGATACAAAAATCAGGGAAATATGGAATGTGTAAAATTGGGTACTAGAAGCAATTGTGAACATGACTGTTAAAATAAATGAAACTTCCTCAAGGCTGGAGCAGTGAGAACTCGCAGCTGAAGCAGTCTGGTAGCAGTGTTAAAAATGGCTTCCTCAACTTTTCACTTTTCCCTGAAAAGATACACGAAAGAACAGACTCAAGGATGCTCAGTGCAGGCGTTTTGTTTTTAAAATTGGAAAGTTTGATGTGAGTACCCAGAGAAACCGGGGATTTTTGCATCTGTTGTGAATAGACTTTGGCATCCTGCAGCAGGTCAGTGACTCTGTGAACCGGTGTGAGTGAGAAGGGAACATTTCCACGACAGATCCCTGTCACTGAGCACATATTCTGTAATCACTAAAACTTTGCTTACCCCTGGCGGTTCCTCAGGGCCAGGGATTTCCCACATTGTTACAGGAACAGCTGGAGTAAAAAAACCCCAAAACAAACATTGCTCTTACTACCGTAATTCCCCGGGAAGATGATCTTTAGCCTGTGTTTTTCCTTGCTTTTATACCTTGGATTTTGCCTTTTCTCTGCATTTTTCCACTTTTCCACTTTTCTCTGCTGCTGTTACTTGGAATAGGAAGACTGTGAATAGCAGGAGCTGACATCAGAGCTGGGCCCAGCAGACTTTGTTTTCCTGTTTAGATAAACACACCGTGGGCTCTGCTGTTACAGCCCTGGCCAGGCCTAACACTTCCTGGCAGTTCTTCATTTTTCACCTGGGTGTCTGACACGGCTGAGCAGAGCTCACAGATCCCTCTGTGTGCCCCTCTGAGTCAGAGACCCCAGCACTGATCATGGTATTAACCCCTTGCTTCTGTTTTCCTGCCTGCAGAACAGCTTGATACCTGGTGGTTTGACTTGGGAGGAAATGTTATATCCATTGTACCAAAAGTACAAAAATTACATCACGTGGGGAGACCAGGATTTGCTAAATATCATCTTTTACTTTAACCCAGGTAAGGAATGATTCTCGGAGTCGTGATTATTGGTGTTGAGAAAATATCTTGAGCTTGATTTTTTTTAAACTCCTATTATTTATAATATGCATAAATACTCTGGTATGGAGTTATTGTGTAACTGCATCCCCATAGGATTTATAACCTATGAAAATATTTCTGACACCACTGCAGATAATGGGGCTTGGACTTGGTCCCATTGAATATGTAAATGTGATTTCTGGAGATTTGAGAAAATAACGAGGTATAAAATTAGTGATGAAGTGAAGGGATGAAGTTCATGTTGTGTGTGTGCTTCAGGGTGCCACTGGACCAGGGTGTAGCTGCAAAAATGTTTTTGTTTCAGATGTTTATCTGAACGTGAAAGTGCCAAACTTTCTGCAAAGCTAAGCCCTGTTTTTCTGAAACTCAGCTGACTTGTGATACTTATGCAAATAAGCAGCAAAGCTAATCTAGAGTAACAAAGCTAATACAGACAGATAGTGGACACAGGCACTGGAATATCTCGTCCAAAGCAGCTTCCAGCCTCTGAGCTGAGAGACCCAGCCTCAGCAGGCACCAGGATGGTGTCATTGATGTCCTGCTGGTGAGAAAAGCAGAGATTTAAACATTGGAGCCTGGCACTTCCCAGAGGAGCTGAGAACCTTATTTCATGCTTCTAAATGGATGCTGAGTATCCATCCTTACTGCTTTTCTTGTTTTCCCATGTGACCTTAAGAATAAAACAAGTTTGGAATTCTCTTTCTTTATTCTGCTCCTTTTTCTCTAAGGAGTCACAGGGTAGGTAATTGGATATACCCAAATCCAGGCGAACTGCTGGAGTGAGGAGAAGCAAAGCAAAAAGCAAACATCTGTTTACTGCAGGCAGATGTCACACATCAGTGTCCCTGGTACCATATATAACCCTCAGTCCTAGGGAAAAATAGAGTGGGAATTAATTTCCAAAAAGAAATCGATGTTATGGTTGTATGGTCTCCTGGAGAAAGAGAAAGATGGAGCCAGATTGGTTGTGAAGTCAGACTCAAGCTGCTCGCTGAAGTGTGCAGGAAAAAAAACCAACAAAGATTGCAAAAATACTTTAATTTTGCGATGAGTGTTCTCTATCAAAGCCACATGTGGGGACTCCTCTGCACCACAGTCTGTCCTTTCCTTGGAACCGGTAAAGAATTTTTTATGAATTGCATAATATCAGACTGCTCAAGGAAAGAAAACAAAAGGCCTGGATACAGTTAACACAGAAAACTGGACTTTCTGGGGCCTTAATCTCTGGGTTGCTGAGCCTGGCTGGGGAGGGAACTGGCCAAGACTGCTGCAGGTGCCTTTTTATGGACGTGTTAAAACCGCAGAGAGCTCTGTTACCTGGGCCTGAGGAGCTGCTCCCTTTGCCCGTCTCCAAAAACTGCTCTCCCTTTCTGGAGAACTCTGCTAGAGAGGTTTTAAGGCAAGAAAAGGTTCAGAAAGTTTTTCTGCTTTTCAAGAACCACATGGGCCCAGCTGCAGGCTTGCCGGGAAGCTGGGAAAGGCCAAGGGAGGAATTCAATCTTCAGTGCTTCTGCCATGTCCTGCTGGCACCAGCCGTGATTCATTGTTCCCCAGGGCCGAGGCAGAAAGGTTGCAGGGACTGGAGTGATTTATGACAAGCAGATTGCAAGCACTGTGTGCACAGAGTCTTAAAAAAAAATCACCAGGAGGAAGGGAGTTATGAGCCCTTTTGAGAAATTAGGCTCATCTCTAAATAACCTCGACCTGTGAGATTAATGGATGGTGACTCTTTGGAGGGCTGTGGATAAAATACACCACCCCTTATGCTCTGCTGTGTAACAAATTGTCATGGCCTCTGCGACAGCTTCAGCAGCAAACACGGGATGTACTCTGCGAGTTTTCCAGGAGCAGCCAGGATTTTTCATAACCCTCCCTGCTGTGTGTGCTTCCCAAGTCATTCCTGTCACTCCAGAACCTCCTTCCTGTGGCAGAGGGCGCTGGACAGTGCCACCTGCTGTGTACTCTCCGGGTTTGGTTCTTCCATTTCAGCTTTCTGAAGGGCTCCCTTGGGTTGTGTTTGCTCCCAGATTTTGGGTTGTCCCGTCTGTCAGGACCCACAGCTGGGGTGTGTAGTCACCCGTGAGGGAAGGAAGTGTCTGTGTTGAGCTGCCATTGGGATATTGCAAAGAATTAACCGATATTCCCTGATCATCAGTCCCAGGCTGGTTTAATTCGTCGTAACTCTTGTCTGACACATCTTTTCTGATGCGGGCAGAGTGTCTGTACGTGTTCCCGTGCCAGTGGAACTACCGGCCCGACCACTGCATGTACGGCAGCAACTGCCGGGGCGCGGAGCAGGAGGGGGTCTCCATCCTGCACGGCAACCGTGGCGTGTACCACGATGACAAGCAGCCCACCTTCAAGGCCCTCTACGAAGTGATCCGCGATGTAAGTGCTGCCTCCACAGCGCCTCTCCTATCCTGGGGCATTCCTGCCTCACTCGGGTTGCTCTGCCGGGGATTGTGTTTGTGTAAAACCCATCAGACACAAATGAGCGTGGTTGCTTTGGTCTCTCATGCATTTGAGGTGGTTTAAACATTTCTCCTTTGTATTATAGTAATCAAAAAGGCTGATAAAATGCTTTTCTAGAATACTGAAGGTAGAAAACAGGTGTTGGAGTGGAGTTTCTCCTGCTGGGGTGCAGCTCTGGTCCATAAATTCCCGAGGAAAGCTTGTCCTCCCTGAGCACCTCAAGCCTCCGGGCACAGGGAGGGCAGGAGCTTGTCCACGGACACGGGTGCCTGTGTCTGCTGGGGGTGTTGTGTGTTCAGCTCTGCTTGCCAAAACTCCTGTTTCCTTACGGTGTCCTTACATTAATAAAATTCCTGTGAATGCACACTGCCAGGCAGGGTACGAAGTGATGGGAGTGGTGACACCCTGGGCAGGTGAGGACAAGACATTCCCCACCTGTGGAAGGTTTTCTCTTACAGACGCTTACAAAATGTCATTTCACAACTAGTGAAAACTAATAATTCTTTTTTTTTTTTTCTTTTCTTTAGTTCCCCTTTGAAGACAATCTCTTCCAGTCCTTGTACTACCCTCTGCAGTCAAAGTTTCTGGATACAGTGCACACTTTATGTGGGAGAATTCCACAAGTATTTTTGAAGCAAATTGAGAAAACTATGAAAAAGGTCTATGAAAATCGTGTCATTGTCTACTTGGGGGCCAACCACAAATACTAACTGTAGGTCTGTTTTTACAAAGAAGTTTCAAGTCTTGTACTCCATTTCATGAAGGATATAAATGAAGAATATGAACTCTTTTGCTGAAGCTCAGAATTGAAATATTTCTTTATCCAATTTCCTAATAACCCATGAAATTACAAAAAGCAGGACATCCTAGAAGCCTACGGAGATTGTTGCTGAGAGCAGCAGGAGAGTCCTTTCTTTGTGGAGTACAGTTGTGGCCTGCTTCCCCATCCCTTACAGTTTAAGAATCTATTCTCTGGCTAGGTACTGTGAATTGCATTAGTCACAGTCCAAGAATATTGTCATGAAGAGTACAAACCCAGGTACTATTGATCCCTTTTCCTCTTTAAGTGCATTCCCTGCACAGTAACAGCAGCATTCCAGCACCAGAGAGTTTTCCATCCCTGCCTTGGACAGGGCCAGTGCTGCCCCTGACTCCCCTCTCCTGCATGGAAATGTATTTCTGCCTGGCACTTCCCTTCCTGGGGTCACAGAACCACAGAATCCTGGAATGGTTTGGGTTGGAAGGGACCCTCATGGACATCTTGTTCCACCTCCTGCCATGGGCAGGGACACCTTCCACTAGACCAGGTCACTCCAGCCCCATCCAGCCTGGCCTTGGACACTTCCAGGGATGGGGGAGTTAAGAGCTTTATGCTGGGACCATAATGAATAGCCTCAAAGTGAAAGAGGATACAAAATGCCTTTGATGTTTATTTAAAATACTTCATTTAGCTTCAATTTCCAAAGTATGATCATCATCTTGTGATATGCACTAAGAGCTTATTTAAATTGCAGTAGCTGAAAGGTGCTTGGGACCAGTCCCGGGGGAACTGGAAGTGAGGACACTCCTACAGAGCAGCGATCCAAGAGCAGACTCACTCCTACAGAGCAGCGATCCAAGAGCAGACTCCCAGAGGGCATTTTCTAGGTGTAAGCCCCAAGGGTGTGTGTAGGAGTGTTTCAAGGAAGCAGCAGAGAAAATGATCTTACTTTTCAAGTTTGTTCAGCAGAAACCATCAGCCGTGACTCGGAACTGCTCACTTTTGTATCCAACAGGCAAAGTAGGAGCGGGGTGAGCAGGGTGAGGTAATGAAGCCTTCCCCTAATGAAAGGAAGACTGGCACAGATGGGATGTCCTGTACTCATATCATACATTTGTTAGAGAGAAATGGTTGGGGGGTGTGGAGGAGGGAAAGGATACATTCCCAAAGTTAAAACAGGATTTGTGAGGAATTGCAGTTTGGGAGTTCTCCCCTATCCAGTCAGGACTAATGGAGGGTTTCATAAGAAAACAGACTCCAGGAGTCTCCCTTTTATCTTGCACATTTCTCTCTCCTTGTGTGGCGGTTCCTGGGAGGAGGGACAACACGACCTTGGTGCCATCCCAGGCTGCCAGATAAGAGCCTGTGCACGGGGTGGAGTGCCAACAAGATTCTCCCAAACCCTGGAGTGTGAGGGTGTCTGTGACAGCCTGGCAGAGAGCAGGGCTGCAGGCGGCTGAGTGTTGGGACAGGGGCTTGGAGTGAGGGACAGCGAAACTGCCAGACCTCACAGGCACGGCAGGAACAGAAACCTTGTTTGCACCTCTGCTGCAAAGCTTATCACAGTTTGATGAAACAATTTGTTCTGGCTCCATCCCTTATCTCGCAGTGTTTGCCACCTCAGTGTAAATTGACATGTGAAGGGCAGAGGCAGCTCGACTGGTGTGATTGAAAGCCTGAGACCCAGAAAGTCATTTAAACTTGAGCAGGGATGCCTTTCCAACTTGCCTTAGGATTTTCTATTGCAGCTGAAGTTTCAGCTGCCAATTTAAACAAGAGTACACTTCTACCTACTGAGAGAAGTTGGAAATGTAACCCAAACGAGCATTGAAGATTTCAGAACCAGAAGGCAGAGAAAAGAAGGTGAAGCTGCTGATTTAAAGAGTTTAAAATAACATAAGACAGGTAATCCTTTAGGCCAGCGATTCTGAGAGCTTGTGTAAAGTATTAGCTTGCTTTTTGGTCTTTATTTTCAAGTATCAGGGTAAAGCTGTCGCAGGTCTGACAAGGCTGGAGGAGCTGCATGCTGGGCAGGCCAGATTCCTGATTGCCATGGTGTCTCCAAGCCACAGAAAGCTGCAGAGCAAAGCCTTGCTGCCCAGACAGTTGCAGCCCCGGAGCTGAGGCTCTGGAGTTTCGGAGGCTGTGGTTGTGTAAGCTGTGATTCAGCAGAACCCTGCAACTACGGGCACATTCAGATGAAGGAGTGGAATTTATTACGAAACAAAGGCATTATTGCATATGAACTGATTAGAGATTAAAGCAGTGCTTTTTATGTTCACAGGAGGTGCTACATTTTGTTTAGGAAGAACTGAGTTATGTTCTCAACAGCTATTAAATTTCTGAAGTATTTGCTTTAACATGAAGACTTGTGTTAATGTAATATCAGCTGGCAGGAAGAATGGGGGAGGTTCCCCCCTGCTGGGCTTTTTCTGAGGAAAAAAGCAATAATTTGAGCTCTCCAAAGTGTTTTAAAACAATTATGTAACTTTTTTTGTTGTTGTTGTTAGAATTATTAATTTATATTTTACTACAGATTCCAAAACCATGTTATATTTTAGTTTTAACAGTAGCTGATTTTAATATTCATCTTACTTAGGAACCAGTTTTAATTCATTTTATACTTCATACTTGTGGCTAATTCCATGTTAATTAGCCTTCATTTATCTTAATAATGGGATGTGTAAATACTTACAAAGGCTTTATGTCCTCATTTCCCCTTCCTCTCCTGTATTTTAGTTATTTCCAGTGGTGTAATGGATGGAGCTCACCAGCATTTTGCTTACAGTGGAAACTGGAAACTGCTCAGTGTGTGCATGCACAGCGCGAGCGTGTGTGTAAAAAATGGCCCTTTTCTCTCTCACTGAATTGCTTGTGGGTTTTTCTTTGACAAGTGCACTGATTGTTACAGCTCCCAAGGAGGCTGAGCAGTGCATTTCTGGGTTGAGGACGATCCCTTGGCTTACAGTACAAATAAATGAAATTTTAAGCAAGCTCCATAATTTGCTGGGGTTTTTTTCAGTACAAGGTTTTGTGCTGGTCTGGTTGGGGTCAAGGTTTGTAGGTGTGATGTTATGGTGTGTGTATTCAGGGTATGACAGCAGGGAACGCAGATAAATGTTCCTCTTTCACGATTTTACTGTACTGAGAGAGGCTGATATTGGATATAAAGAGACAAATACATTTAACTTTCCCCCAAGTGCTCGTGTGTCATGCTGCAGCTCCAGTTGTGTTACGGTGAGCATAGATCAGAACCTGCTGTCACAGGAAACTGGAGTTTTACCTTTTACTCTCTACTGTTTCTCCGTTATGTTTCACTCCTTGAAGGGCATTTAGAATCTTTTCTCCTCCCTCCTTCTTGTGTGTATTTTTTTTACATTCTTGTATGGTCGCTGCTGCGCTGTCCTTGCTTGTGACACCTCAGGAGCTCCTGGGCTGTGTGTTCAGACAAACCCTGGTGCTGACACAGTTCCCGGCTGGGTGATGTGTTGGGCTCAGCTCTCTGAAGTCAAAATAAGAAGAATAAAACTGGCATTGGCATGGATGGGCAGAGGTGGGGCCAGCTGTAAAACCCCGGCCTGTGTGGGGGTTCTGGGAGGGCTGTGGGTGTGTGGGTGTGTTACACACTCACTGTCACACTGCTCCGTGATCCAAGGTTTTCCATGTGCAAACCCGTCTCCAGCCAGTGTTGCTGTGGGGAGAAGAGAGATTTCCCAAGCTGGGAATAAAGTACAACTGAAAAAAATAAATCCTGACACTTCATCAACTGTCAGAGAGTCTCTCTCCTCTCCATCAGGTACAGTAACATGTGAGGAAGTAAATAGAGAGTGAGCACCCTTCCAGAGGTGAGGTGGGATGGGACAGTCGCAGGATTGTCCCTCCAGAGGCTGGAAACATTTCCCCGCTGCTCTTGAGGTGAGCGCTTGTCTGTGCTGGGCTCAGCCTGCACCTCCTGCTGGCACGAGATAAGGAATTGCTATCTGAGCTTCAAAAGAAGGAGCAGTGTTTGGGAATTTTGCTTTCATTCTGGATCGGAAGAAAAACCGAACTGTCAACACTTCCTTTGAAATGAAAATGGAGACAAAACACCAAATTGAGAATCAGCACTGAAGATGAACAAAGCACTTTGTTAATGGTTTTTTTTGAGGTAAAATATTTTGATTTGACTTCTACATTTCTATAAATGTACCTTAACTGTTGCTGTTACTTTGTTAAAACTACAGTATAGCCCTAAAGTGTGTATGTGTAGTTTTGGTAATTAATACTGAAATAATGACACAGAAATGACACAGATCTTTCTTTTAGAGACCTGTTCTTGTAGAAGCACCTTTCCCTGAACCCTTCTGGAAATGGTAATTCCCTCTGTGAGGGTTAGAACTGTGCACAGCAGGTGCCTTCTCGGGGTTCAGACTTTCAGAGCAAGCTCTCCTTCCCGTTCTGCTCAGCGCTTCCAAAGGGCACCGCGGTTCCTCACACCTGGGGCTCCAGCTGACAAAACCAGGCTGGGTTGAGTCTGACTGGTCCCGCAGTTACCGAGAGACGTCGGGAAGCTCCTGTCCCAGGGATGTGCTCGGAGGAAGGTGTGAGAAGCAGTTTGGGAAGAAAACTGCCCCGGCCAGTTTGCCATGGGCTCTGGGATTAACAGCAGACAGTCGCTGGGGACTTGCTGGGCTCAGTGGCTGAGCCAGGTGAAGCCTGGAATGTTTGTCACAACTATTCCTTGGGTTTTTGTGTCTCCTGTGGGTTCTCTTTCAAAAGAAACACCAGCTCCCACAAATGCCATTTTTCTGTTTTCAGCCTCTTGTTTTTCAAGGCACTGTGTGTGAGCTGTTCTCATCTTTCAATACTCCCAAGTCTTCCAGATTTTTTAAAAGCACAGTAAAGATTTTCAGTCATTTTCTCAGAGGAGAAACATAATTTGTCTAGAGGTGGCTGTGATATACTCGAAAGGAAAAAAAAAAACCCCAACTCTCCCCTCTCTGGATGGTTCCAAGATCCACAATTTTTAGTGTCATGTTATTGTACCATACCCAGGTTTCTGCAGCTATAAATGAAACCAAACCAAACAATATCCCTATGCTCCTTTTGTAAATCCTTGGATGTGTATCGATGCACAATATTTTCTGAAGACCTAAGTGGGTCTTGAAATATAAGATTGTTCTCATTTTGTTATTGTTCTCACTTGGATTCTGCTACATCTCACTTGCCTGATGCTATATTGAATTGCTACAGATTGTTTCAAACCACAGCAATCAATTTTGGTTCAAACTGGCTGGAAATACCTTACAAATTGCTGTCACACATCAGTGAAGGGAAACTGCTTTGAGTCAAGTTGGGTCAGGGATCTCTAGATACCCAATCTAAGATTCATTACTGAGAGCAGAAGTAGCTGCTGGTCTTACACCCCAAATAATTTTAATTATTGATCCATCCCCAGGGGTTGGGCAGCCTATAACTCTCAAAAAGTGTGTTTTTAAATCGAAAACATAAATCTTAACGAGGCTTTGTGTAAGTTTAGTGCAACAAAAAAAACCACCCCTGGATTGTAAAACAGTTTCTCATTGTTCTTTAGTTAGATGTTTAAACCCCCCCCATCTTCCCCAGCAAGGTGATTTTTCTTATTGTTGGATCTCAGTGAATACTCTACAAGCAGGCTGGGAACTGACACGAAATGAAATCATCCTCTCTGTGTACATTTTTATTACAAGGTGTGTCAAATACCTTACAAGGAGTAATTATCATTTATGTTTCATTAATGAAGCTCAGGTGTGATTGCCTCACCCCTTTGCCTGAGATCACACAACAACCCGATGATGAAACTGCCTACAAGCTTTTTGTGTTCTAGGATATATTTAAATGTTTCAGCTTTGGAAGTGGGAGGAATAGGTGATTTGCTGTGAACTGAAATCTTTTCCAGTTAGTAGAGGGGGCTGGGCTAGAGCCTCTTGTCTGCTCCTTGCCTCACCTTGGGACCTCGGCTGGAAGGAGGGGCAGGTCTGCCAGGGCTTCACATCCTCTCCTTAGAGGCAGGTGCTGGCACAGGGTGAGCGAGGGGATCGTGCCAGGAGCACAGGGAATGTGCCCAGGGTGCGAGAGGTGGGAGGAGAGTCTCCTGGAGGAGCCTGAGGGGAGACCTCCCTGGGATCTTCAACACCTTCATGAGGGGAAGCGGAGGGGCAGGGACCGATCTCTGCACTCTCCTGACCAGACAGGACTCCAGGGAGCGGCGTGAAGCTGCCGGGGAGGTTTGGGCGGGATGTGAAGAAAAGATTCGTTCCCCAGAGGGTGGTGGGGCCCTGGACAGCCTCCCCAAGGAATGGTCACGGCCCCGAGGCTGCCAGAGCTCTCAGGCAAAGAGTGGGGGTGTTGGGGTGTCTGTGCAGGGCCAGCAGCTGGACTGGATGGTGGGTCCCTTCCCACTCGGGATATTCTGTTATTTTCTTGAGGATGAAAAGACAAGCACGTCCCTGCGCAAACAGGGATTTGGGGTGGGAGCGGGGAGAGCCGTCACCCTCAGCCTGAAAGCGGGGAGAAGGCACAAGAGCTCCCTGAGGGGCTGGGGTGCGAAGGTGGAAGGCTCCGCGTTCTCACTACTGAGGCTCTGCATGGCGGGGCGGCCATGAGGAGGACGCTAACCGCCGGCCCGAGAACAAGACCGGAGCCGCCCTCAGATCCTCGCTGCTGCTGAGTCGGGAGGGCGCTGCAGCGGAGCGTTTCCCGCCGCTTTTCCCGCTGCTGTTCCCGCCGCTTTTCCCGCTCCTTTT